>OMKY01096136.1:0-11406 GCA_900302395.1 Bregmaceros cantori | reverse complement strand
GGTGCATCACCTGCGCGGCCGCCGTTGTGAACACACTGTTTGGTTTTCACATCATAACTTGTCAACGCAATATCCGATTTGCACCATTAAAAATTATTTGAGAAACTAGAAATATAGAGAGAGTGCGCGAGAGAGAAGCGCTGTTTCCTTGTTCATTTCTTTTATTTTTGGGGGAGTTTAAAAATAGGGGCACTTTAATCCATGTACTGTGCATGTTGAAAAGAATATATCCCTGTGCACTTTTTTTCATATTCATATACGTTGTTTTAATAAACAAAAGAGCAAGTTGTTTTCATGTCTTGTTTTTACATTTTTATTTTTTTTGCGATGATCCGAAAAAATCCGTGATCTGTGAGCCCTGATCCGAGGATCGGTCCGATCCGTGAGTCCCTTGATCCGTTGCACCACTACTATTTAATGAAGTTACTCAGCAAAAAACTATTGGCATGCATTTTCCGTATATTTTCTTCATATTAATGTTTTTAATTATTGAGAAAAACAGTAATCATTCTTTATATCATGCAAGCCATTTAAAACGTTGATTATGCTGCAAATGGACGTGATTGACCCGCCCTCTAGTGTACAACGTAGGGATTGCACGTGTAAGACAGCGTTTACACGTATATAAGATTAAAATGTTAGCTCAATCCTGCAAATTCCGATTATTAATTAATTAATTAATTAATTATCTTGATTAAAACTTTAGAATGTTTAATTATTTTTGAGATTGACAGCCCTAGTAGACAACTTGAACAACTGAAATGTAAACATAATTTCCAGAAGGGTGACGTCATGGCTTGGCGGCGGCGGACATTATGGTGGTATCATTGGGGTTAGACAAACAGGCAGAGAGTGGTATTATATTTATATTTATCCCTATGTAATGGACATGAAGTGGAAAGATATAACTCTTAACTGCACTTAAACATATACTTGGCCAAACCCTGACAACACGTGCACAGCTCTATTGGCTTGAAGAACTTAACTTGATGATTCCTGCAATGTGTGTGAGCTGCAGCTTGTAACTTTATTCCTGTTTGCAGGTTCACATTCAGACCATTGGGATCCTGGTGTCGGAAAAGTCTGAGTTGCAGACAGCACTACAGTACACACAGCATGCTGCTAGACAGAAGACAGGTGGGGTGGTTTAAAATGTTGGTTTTTGTGTCGGTGTCTTCAATTTCAATGAGTATGTGTTGGGAGTATATTTTTTGCCACGCTCAATTTGCATCTGTCCCACTAACTGTCTCTGCACACATACACACACACACACACTTCCTTTGTCTAGGGGAGGCAGAAGAGCTGAGCAACAGTCTCCAGAGAAGCAAGCAGAGGATGTCTGAGTTGGAACGAACACTATCGTCAGTGTCCACACAGCAGAAGCAGTTTGAAAAGGTACCGTACCCCACACCCATGGTACCCTCACATCCACGGTACCCACACATCCACGGTACCCACACATCCACGGTACCCTCACATCCACGGTACCCCACATCCACGGTACCCCCACATCCACGGTACCCCACATCCACGGTACCCCACATCCACGGTACCCCCACATCCACGGTACCCCCACATCCACGGTACCCCCACATCCATGATGCCCTCACATCCATGATACCCTTAAATCCATGGTACCCCCATATGTAGGGGTGGGAATCTTTGGTCACCTCCCGATTCGATTAGGATTCTGAGGGAACGATTCGATTTATGAAACGATTATTGATGCATTTTTGAAATGTATATATATTCATGCACTCTTTCCAGAGTGCCACAGCCGAATCGCAATTAATCTAAGAATCGGAAATTTTCCCCACCTCTACCCACATCCATTGTATGCCACATCCATGGTACAACTAACCATCATTTCTGATTGATTAATAATCAATTTTTACAGGCAATAAATCTATTTAATCTGGATTTTTTTTTTCCTTTTAATATTAAGACAATTGTTAACCATCACTAGTCGAGCAGCATGGTACCTCAGCGCTCTAGAGGCCATTTCATCCATGCGTTTTGAAAATTGTTACCTATATATTTATCTTGTTTTTAATCAATTTCAAATGTTTTTTTGATGTACATTTGCCGTACGGGTTTAGAAGGCCACACCCTGAAAATCTGAAGTCAATCTGCTCACATCCCATGGAGCTTTTGTGGCGTCACGGAGAATGTGTTACCGATTGTATCTTCCAACTTGGCCATTTCCTGGTCTCGCTGCTCGGCCAGAAGACTGATTATCATAAAAAAGTTCAAAACATTCACAACTAGAGAGGCTTTTATAAAATTCCCAATGATCTGCCATGTGAGCGTTATTCATTCACATTATTTACGTGTTATTTTTGGTGCGAACCACATTCTTGCTCTAATGGTTTGCATTTCTATTCATCACTAGCACAACAAAGAGCTGGAGAAGGAGCGAGACAACTTCCGATTGGAGGTCTACCGTCTCAAGTAAGTAGACTAGTTAGTTGCAGTAAGGCCACATGCATTCATTTATATGATGAGAATATGTTTCAACTGTTTCCCCATTGTTGTAGAAAAGCAAATGAAGAAGGGATGACATTTTCTGCAGGCTGCATCTAACAATTATTTCAATAGTAGATTAGGTGCTCTTTATTTTAATGGTTATTATTGTAATGGTTATTCGGCGAATCTGTATTTTGTTGTTCTGTAATTGAAAAAAATATTCAGACTAGTCAATTTATCAGTTATTGTCACTTATTGTTCTTTCAAACCAGAAAATGTAAATGATGTGTTTTGATTTCTCCCAGGAACTGCTTTATTGTCAATGACACAGTAGACTGGGATTTTTAGTAGTTCTTGTAATTCTGCAAGGAGATGTGGTGCGATGAAACTCAGAAGTTATACAATACGTTAATTAGAAGCACTCGGCGAGTGCAAACCTGCGCCAAGTCCATGGGGTCACTTATACCAAAATATCTAGACTATGTTACTTGTAGACTACAGAAATGCACCAAAATTTATTCACTTGTCATCAGTGGTACACAAGCACGCTGTTGGTGGTACGTGGGATATAGTCATAAAAATGAATATTTTCATGATATGCCGGAGGTGGGACGCGAACCCAGGTCTCCAGATGGGCAGACCGATCTGAAGGTGATCGCAGTTTTGTAAGCCCATAACAGTTGTCAAACTATTGTTACTTATAGGCAACAGAAATGCATTTGCGACAACTCTACAAAATTTCATCCAGATCGATGCCTAACTTTTTCAGTTATCCTGCTGAGTGCAGACAGTTCTACGGCAGCTGTTAACACTAGGCAAGTAGACCCAAACCTTCCAAACTTCATTCATGTGTAATGGGTTTAAAATGACACCAGGGGGTGCTGCAAGATAAACTTCACACGCACATGGGTTGGATTCAGATCACGTGGGAAAGTGAGAGTTCCCTGTATTCAACGGGAGCAAAGGAGCATGGGATAGGATTAGACTACCCTGAGTGCCCAGACATTGCATACACGACAGTACTATATAAAGCAGTCGATTGCCTGCGGTAATTGGCTGTGCACCTGTCGGTTCAATCACTGTGTAATACAGGACCGTTTAACATCCGTTACACATCCATGATCCTGGGTTGTTTGAGGGTTTTTTGTGATTATTTCAACAGGCCTAATAATCATATTTACATCTTTTTATCTTTAGTGGCATAAGCGATGAAGCAAAGCAGCAAAATTCTGAGCTGGCGGAGCAATTACGGCAAAGCGGTCAGGAGAACGCTAACATGAAGACTGAACTGGACGAGCTTCGTAAGCGCCTGGAGATGGCTGACGTTATGCTACAACAGGTGACAAACTGGGAGTTTATTCTATCAGAATCAGAAATACCTTATTGTCATATTGTCTAAGCACACACATGGACATTGACTTTGGTTATAAGTTCACTCCTTGGTTGAGCAAGTAATAATACAGAACATAGGAGAACAAAGGAAACATCAGCGAAATAAAAGTCATGGTAGTATTAACAACAATGTACTACTAAGACAGTAATGGCTTAGTTCACTTTAACAGTTTCTGCAACCTGTGAGTGGCGGTGGTCTTGCTAGAGTTCAGAAGCAGTACTACAGTGGGGAAGAAGCTTTTTCTGAGCCTGGTAGTCTTAGTGAGAAGGGCACGAAACCGTCTGCCAGAGGGGAGAGGAGAGAAGATTTGTAGTATGGGATGAGAGGGGTCGGACGTAATGTTCCCTGCCCTGCCCCTAACTCTTGGCTGGAATAGGTCATGGATGGCAGGTAAGGGGGAATACGGTCATGGCTTTTTCTTGGTATGTTGCTACATGCCGTATTTATTGTGTTGAAATAAAATTAGGGCGGCAACTAACAATTATTTTCATCATCGATTAATCATCCATTTTTACTGGCGATTAATCGACTATTTGGTTCATTGTTCATTTAAAATTGGAATATTGAAATTTCAATATTGCAAACTTTTGCTGTTTCGCTATCTTTACTTATTGTCACTTATTTCCAAGAGCCTACTCTTCTGTGCTAACTTAACTAATAATATTTTAGGTTTTCACCCAAAGTTACTTGTTATTTATATTGTATTGTGTTGCTGTGGAGCTTAACTGTATTCAGTATCCAAGAGAATGGGCGGGGCCATGTTCCGGGAATGGAGACTGGCATTGGGAACTAGGGGTGTCACGGTATGAAATTTTACGGTTACGGTTATCGTGACCAAAATTATCGCGGTAACCGGTATTATCGCGGTATTAAAAAAAAAAACACGCATCTAGCCTGCCGACCCAGAACCTACGCATCGTCCACGCATCGCACATCTAGCGCATCGTCCACGCATCGGCAACACGCCGTTGCTTCACCATTAGTGTAAAAAATAAATAAAGACAGAGGTAGAGGAAAAAAAACTGTCATTAAGCATTAAGCAACAATTATCAAGTTTGTTTATGAAATGCCTAGCTAGTATTTATTTCCTTATAGTTATAATGCTGCTGCAGGTAAACTGTGCCTTGTAAATTGTAACTTTTAGTCATTAAATTGAACTATAACTAATGCATATTCCACCTGGATTTTATTATTATTATTATTATTTGTATATGATTATACAAATAATAATGGAAGAATTTTCAGTAATAATAACTTTAAAACTAAATAATATCTTAAAGTATCGGTGGCACTATTGTGGTTCATTACAGCTCCGTTTTTGCTTTATATGTCTGTCGGATGGATGATGTAGTGTGTGACTCCTAAACACTATCCATACCTCCTAAACTTGCCCGTTGACTGATTCACTCTAATCCCTAACCTAACCCCTAAGTGGCCTAATTTTAACTCGAGCATTTTACCATGTGCCAGTCACCTAACAATAACTGCTAATCTTAACCCTAATATTGATGAATATTCATATTTTATCCTCACTTTATCCACACTAACCTCTTATCCCCAAATCTAACCTAACGTTGACAAAATAAGCAGATTGTTGTTTTTTTTTTTACAATGGCACACTACATCATACGTCAACAGTACCCATTCACCTAGGCGTATATTTGGCAAGGTTGTTGTTGTACTTTCAGCTTTGAGGAGAGGACTATTTGAGCTTTGAGGACTATTTTCAAAACGCATTGTCCGCGGCACGATTATAAAAATGTAACTCTTTGATACCCGGAATAAATAAAATGGGAAAAGGCCACGGACAACGCTGCGTTCAGCGAACAGGATATGACCGGCTTCGGGATCGCCCTTTTGGACCGCCAAATAGACTAAATATAACAATAATAATAGACAAGAAATATGCGCCAGCTGCGGATTTTGTCCGTTTCAATTGCGAAAAGTACAAGGACATATGTCTTTGTCGTGCGTGTCTTTCTACTCCCAGATAGGGAAAGTGAGTACGAGGGACAGACCGTAGCACCCGTATGGCGTTGTAACGCACCGAGATGAACATTCATATAATATTTAATAATAATAAAATACAGGTTGTTTGTCAGGTTGTTGTCTATCAAAACATTCATCATGGTAATGAAAGTGCTCCCGGTGTCATGGTGTGCGGTACGGTAACCGATCGCGATAATCGACCGTTTGGAAATTCAGACGGTTACCTCGCTGTCAAAATATTTTACCACGGTTTACCGTACACACCGGTTACCGTGACACCCCTATTGGGAACTAAATATATTTAACATGTTTGAGCAAACAATGGGCCAAACAAGGAAACGATTCATTAATTTTCAAATTAGTTGGCGATTATTTAAATAATCGATTATCATCAGCTGTCATTTCTCATTTCATTTAATCAATTAATCGATAACGGTTGCAGCTCTAAATAAAATCCCCACTATTTGAGATGTCAAGATTCATTTTAATTCGCCATATTGCATATAAATAAAGCAGTACACACACATGGAATTCAATGCCAGGTTCAATCCAAAAATAAAATCATTTAATACCAGAGCCCAGAGTCATGTCTCAAATCTGCTCTCTTCTACTGCATAACTGTGCAACAAAGCAAGTTGAATACTACATTGTAACATTCAGTTTGCTGTGTGTCTGTGTCTTGTGTGTGTGTGTGTGTGTGTGTGTGTGTAGTTCTCTGGTCAGTCTGAAGCGCCCAATACAAGCCAACAGGTTCAGGTGTTGATGGAGGAAAAACAGCATCTAGAGACCAGAGCACAACAAGTTAGTTTTATTTTTCTTTCATTTTGAAGTTGCGTTTGTGGGTGTCTGGTGTAGGGCTGCAAATAACCATTATTTTAATGTTCTGTTCAGTTGCCAAATATTTATCATATATAGTTGATTAATCGGTTCAACATTTTTAGTCCCAAAAATATTAAGTGACAGAGAAATGAATCTTGTCTTGTCTTGTCAAGATTTAGTCAATTTTTGTTCATGTTAACAAAAAATGTATATTATACTCTAATAATTGTATATTTTTCTTCATATTCATGTTTTTTAATCTGCAATGTTGAATAATTGTAATCATATTTTGGATTTTTCGGCACAAAACTGCGGACAATAACAATCATTCGACTCTTTGGCAATTAATTGAATGTGGCATTAGCCATCGATTTAATTAATTGTTGCACCTCTAGTGTGTTGGTACATGTACAATAATACAACATTGTTGTATGCTCAGCTGTTGGAATCCATTGGACAACTTCAAGCAGAGAGAGACCGCTACGCTTCACAGATTCAGGAGGAGGGTCGAATCTGGAAGGATAAGACTGAGCAGCTTCTGACACAGGTAATCTACAGCAGGAGTTCTGAACCTTTTTCACCCAAGGACCCTTTTCCTGGCTTAAAATAACTTGCAGATTTGCGGATCATTTTGAGGGATATAGATGATTTCTGTATCTGGAAACCAATAATATGGTAGGAACCTTTGGAGTACTGTGGGGAAAATGCATAGTATCACTTGTGGTAGAGGTTGAGAAATGTGTTTCTCTTGGTGTTAGTTGACAATGAAACATTTGGGAGTGATTTTAAGGTATATGGTAACATATTTGGACGGATGATGATCATTTTGGTTATAGCTGTGTCGACACGTTTAGTGCTACTTGTGGAATATACTACTAGTGTTTAGCAGTAGCTGCTCTCACAGGTAATCTACAGGGTATACCGTGGTATGAGTTACTAGTACTACTACTGTTTAGTAATGGCTGCTGTTGATCGCTGTCTGCAGGTGACGTTGGTAGCAGAGGAGCGAGACACCAACATAAACCGGGTACAGGAGTTGGAGTCTCTCGTGGCACAGCTGAAGAATGCTGCTGGTAAATAATCTCTATCACTGTCTATTCCCGGTATAGTGCACTACTTGGGACACACATTTTGAATCATATTTTGTTAATCTGCCTGAGGATTGCAGGTTTCCCGCAGGAAAGACCATTCTGCTACCACTAAGCCACTTCAGCTTTGCTTGTACCCGGGCGCTCTGGTTTCCCCCACCACCAAAAACATGTTCTAGTTAACCTGCTACAGTCAGTGTCCCTGGCCATGGCACTGGCTCAGAATCTGGAGTTGGCCCAGGGGCGCTGCACCGCGGCTGCCCACCGCTCCTCAGGGATAGGTTAAATGCGCAGGAAGAATTTCACTGTACAAGAATGTATGTGAGACTAAATAAAGTACCTTTTAGATCTGCTGAGTGAGCAGCATCAGCAGGAGGAGAGACGGTACACGGAGCAGCCGGTTCCGGCCGGGCCGTCGGAAAGCGAGCTGGTCCTCCAGGACACCATAGACGGCTTACAGCAGGAGAAGGACGCACTCAGTGCCCAATATCAGGCTCAGGTACTGTCCACTCAGTGTTACTGTTCACTCAGTGTTACTGTCCACTCAGAACTGTCCACTCAGTGTTACTGTCCACTAGGGGTGTGGCGATTTTCGATTTGATCGCCAATCGCGATTTTTGGGGCCACGATCATCACGATTGGACATTTTTGACACACCCCTACTGTCCACTCCTTGGTACTGTCCACGTTAATGTGGTTCTGCCTCTGATCAATTGGTCACATGATTTTCCGACAAGATGGACAAATGGAATCTCTGTGTTAACTCGTACATTCCGACTCGGAAGTTTACCTGTATGCTACTAGTTTGAAGCCACTTTCTGTGGACAATTAAAGAGTGCCTCTATATCTGAAACCACAACACATTCAACAATGTCAACTTTGGGGACATCCAAAATTGCAATGAATGTTACATTTCATTTCCACCCGATGTCCATTGCGGGTGATTTTCTGTGTGCCGCGCTCAGTCACACAAATATAAAACCATTCACAGACGTAAACCATATTAGTCTGCTAGTGTACTTTATAATTACCTGCAAGGCTGCAAATCATCAACCACATTTTCAAATGTGTAATATGTAATCCGAGTGTGATTTGGATGTAGTAGAGTTTGAATTAATTCCGTGCTGAACCACACGGTTGGACTGTTTGGACGGTGGAAGTGTGAAGGGAGTTACGTGCTGATCTGCCGGATTCGCTCCGCGGGACTCGCGTGTGGGTTTAGATGTGATGAAAACTGGGTAAACTTATTCTACACATGAAATGAGTGGTCAATGTATTGAATACACAATCCCAAAATGTCAATGGCTTCCACAGTATAATTGTTATTAACAATTGTTTTTTGTTATTAACTATTAATATTAATAATAATAATAATAACAACTATTGCATTTGCTTGGGGTGAATAAACATGATTGAATATGAATAATTTATGCAAAAGCTATACTCTTCAGTTTCGTTGTTAGTTGTGACGTAAAACACTGTCACTTCATGTACCCCATGCTACACTCAATGAGAGTCTGCCGGAGCGAATCGGACATGTCACACGTAACGCACATCAAACATCTGTGCAAGGAAATACAGACAGTTTGCTGTGCACGCGTGTGGTGGCAGAGAGAGACAGGGAGGAAGAGAAAGATGGAGAACGCAAACAGAGCGCCAAACTGCTGCAGCTAACCATGATTCAAGTCGTTGAATAATAATCGATGCAACGGCGATTATTAAATTCTTCGTTTGGTCATCGGCGTTCATTGATGACGTCGACTAATCGTTGCAGCCTTACTTCCCACTACCAACTACCACTCGGGTACTGTCCACTCAGTACTGTCCACCCAGTGGTACTGTCCAGGGACGTAGGCAGAAATTAGAAAAACTAACCTAATTCTGCCAAATTCAAGACATGAGGCAGGATTCGAAAAAAATGAGTTAGGCCCAAAATGCGGGGTAGTAAGTTGATAAATTGTCAGTAATCCATGACTTCAATTTTAGCGCCATCTCATGTAGGAAGTAATCTCGCATGTTTTAGAGATTAATTAGATAGTGATTTAGATTAAATGGACTTGCCCTAGATTGCAAGCTGCAGTGCTAATATATTGCGTGGATGACATGGAGATTCAGTCAATTCAACAGCAGAGGGCACTGTTCATCCGCAATTCCTCCTGGCATTCGGCACACTTGTGCACATACAAGACAAGAAGTAACCTTTAATAACATATTTGGCCACATCTCCCTAAGCTGAAGCACAGTTTAGTGATGAAAAACGACTGTGTCCTGGCAGGTGCGGGACAACGGGCAGTTGAGCCGCTTGTGTGCGGAGCAGGAGAACCGCCTGGGAGAGCTGGAGAGACAACTCCAAGGACACAGCGAGGAGACGGAGGACCGGCGCCGCATGCTGGAGGACGTCCAGTCGGACAAGGCCACGCTCAGTAGAGCTCTCTCCCAGAACAGGACACTCAAAGACCAGCTGGCGGAGATGCAGAACGGATTCGTTAAGCTGGTGAGGAGAGCTAGTTATAGACTAGTTAGTGGCGGAAATGCCGAACGTCTTTGTTAAGATGGTGAGGAAACCTAGTTACAGACTAGTTAGTGGCGGAAATGCAAAACGTCTTTCTTAAGATGGTGAGGAGACCTAGTTATAGACTAGTTAGTGGCGGAGATGCAGAGCGGCTTCGTTAAAATGGTGAGGAGACCTAGTTATAGACTAGCTAGTGGTGGAGGTTATAGGGGGATACGTCACATCGCAAAGGCGTCCGCAGCCTAAGCAGGGGCTACGTCATACGCAGCGTAGGCTGCGTCTGCAGGGAGCGGAGTCTGCGTCCGCAAGGAGCGGAGGCTGCGTCACATATGCGTTTGCAGGGAGCGGAGGCTGCGTCACATATGCGTTATTATTATTATTATTATTATTATTACTTGAGCGAAGCACAGCGAACAGCAGATACGAGTTGCTGCTGACTGGGCTGGGGAAATTTCACAGAGGTGGCGTTCGGGAATGGGAGACGCTTGCAAACGGAGGAAGCAGCGAGGGCTCCGAAGGGACGGGACCCCTCACTGGGGGAATGGAAGCGCGGACGCCGGGAGGAGACGTGCGGCGGAGTCTCCCCAACCCCTCCGCTTTAAATCCCCACTTCCCCCCGACAACAAATGTGTTTATTACCATTAAAAAGTGAACCGGGTCGGCGACTTGCCCCTTGTAGTGCCACGGAGGAGATTACATGTGGCACCGACTGCATAGGCGATGGAGAAGCTTTAAAAGTTGGGAGAGTTTGACAGTGTGGGGAGGGGAATGTAGAAGAGAAAATAGATCGGGATCCCATGTGTTAGCACGTAATGTTCGCCTGCCATGGTGTGTGTGTGTGTGTGTGTGTTGATTCGTGTGTGTGTCTGCTCGAGCGGTCGCCTCCCTTCCCGGTGTCCGTATGTCCGTCTCGAGTATTTGTACTCGAGTATTTGTTTGGTACTCATTTTGTAGCGACGCGACGGTAATATGTCCGTATGCCCGTGTACTCGTTTTGTACGCGATGGTAAAATGTCCGTTTCGAGTATTTGTACTCGAGTTTGTTCTCGAATTTCTACTCATCTTGCTAGCGACGCGATGGTAATATGTCCGTATGCCCGTGTAATCGTTTTGTACGCAATGGTAAAATGTCCGTTTCG
>OMKY01096053.1:9698-21009 GCA_900302395.1 Bregmaceros cantori | reverse complement strand
AACTGGCTGTGTCCGAAATCGCTCCCTATCCCCTACTCCCTACCCCCCATATAGTCCACTCACTTATAGTGCACTCAACAGCAACGGCAGAGATTTCGGACACTTAGAGTTGGCGCCGTCAAAATTATGAAATATTAAAAATATAATTATAAAATTCAACAATCATCAGAAAAAGCTGAAAGTAGTTACATTTATAAAAATTTGCCACAGTCGGTCACTATTTACTCCCGCCGTGCCATTTTTTAAAAAAGTTTAGGTCATTTTGAAAACATCTCACAATGCATTATGGGTTATATTGCTTCGCTCACTACTTTTTGCGGAGCATTGTGGGATACTTTCAGTGCACTAAATAGGATACATGGAGAATCCGGACACCCCTACAAAATGGCATGCGCCCCATATAGTGCACTATATGGGGAATAGGAGGCGATTTCGGACACAGACACGGACTTCCATAAAGTCACAGTCACAGGACTTTTCTTCATTTTCATGACCATTTATATTTCACACGCTCACTGAAGGCCTCGACACTAGACACATATGGTTTCGTCAATATAGCCTCATAGTGCTTGGTTTCTGGGCCATAATTGCTTCCAAAAATTAATACTAAAATATGACGTCTAAATGCGAGTATCATAGCATTCCATGTCTACCTGGTTCATTGGTCATAGCAGACCAGGTGAGGTACATGGTGTAGAGAGTGACCAGAGATGATTGGAGCAGTCCGGAACGGGGCTGAGATTCCT
The DNA here is from genome assembly GCA_900302395.1 of Bregmaceros cantori. Lineage (NCBI taxonomy): Eukaryota > Metazoa > Chordata > Actinopteri > Gadiformes > Bregmacerotidae > Bregmaceros > Bregmaceros cantori. The sequence goes on along the minus strand of OMKY01096053.1, from coordinate 20,263 downwards.
ATCAGGAAAACACAATCCATGGTTTTGATTACATTTCTTGAAGGGGAAAAAAATATATAATTTCATACTTGGTCAATTATGCCCGTATTTGGAATGAAGTGTAGAGAGAACTCATGCCTAGTGTTTGAATTAATGGAAACATTTTTTAAAATGTGAATAAAATGTATATAAAATGATAAGTGTATTAATCCTAAATCAAAGGGTGAGGTGTCTCTACTTAATCCCAAAAATCGACACCATTTGCAAAGTTTGAAATATGAAACTTCTTGTTTTGATATATTTTGCCCTTTTTTTCTCTCTCAAGAAATCGGAAACAAAATCGGAAATCAAGATTTCGGAGACACATATCGTGAATTTAATTTCTTCGCAAAAACGTACAGCCCTAGTGTACAGTACCATCCCATACCGTTCTGAGCCCCATAATGGAAACTAGGACTTAAAACAATGGCAGTAAATGCCATTGTGACTTCAGAAGCCCTTACCTGTATCTGTGGCAGCACGGACAGCACGGAAGCAGCCACGCACAGCAGCATGTTGACACTGATGAACACCTTGTTCTCCGTGCAGCCCTCGGTGTGGGTGTAGTACGAGTAGAACAGAACCACGCACACCAGGCTGGCCGCGTAGTTGAATGTGGTGGCCGACAGCAAAGCTGTGGGGTGGACGACAGGCGGGGTTGAGAATAGTCTTGGACGATGTTACGATAGGATCGCCCCCGAGAGCCGGGCGGGGCACTCGTCCACTGGATGATAGCTTGCAGCCCCCATGGAGAGGGAGAGGGTGGAGGAGCTGCACTGCTCTCGCCCTCTCCCACTGCTCTCCTGAGGGGGGAAGCACTCACGGCCAACCGCTCTGCATGGCGCCCTATCTCCCCCTCTCTGTTTGTGAAGAATTAACAACGCCGACGCCGTGGTCGATACTCTGACTAGAGTCTCTGCCGGCATGCGCCTTCCCTTCCACCATTTGAAAGGAGGTATCCGATCTAACGCCAACCATTCCTAGACGTGCCGCTTATCACGAGCGGCGAGCGCATATTTCGAGTTTCGTGCCGCCGAAACAAGCAGCAAAGAATTCCGGTGGAAACACAATGTAAGGCTGTGTCTCAAACACTGTCTTGGCCCTAATCTTGGCCCTTAGCTCTTGGAATTTAAGGTTTTCACGTTTTTTTGTGTGTCTACGAATCGGGACCCCTTAACTCTAGACTGAAGATCCATGTAATACGAGGATAATGCAGGGGAAAGGGTGAGAATTGTAAGTTACTCACCGGCATACCAGCAGCGCGAGTTTCCCTCCTCCATCTTCTCGACCCAGGACTCGTTCCAGGAGTGGGCGAAGTCGATGAGCAGCACCAGCTGGATGAGGATGAAACAGAACGCCCCGGCCATGCCCACGTAGAACCACACTGGGAGAGTGCACACACACACACACACACATTATTTCAATGATTTGGACATCACTAGGGTTGCAGTGGTCAAATTACGTGGGAACCAACGGGAGCCGAGCTACCTTTCCCTAAGCGTCCTTGATTTTCTGTGAAGTCAATGTGTCATATTATATTACCTTAATAAGCATAACAGCCCTAAAAATATCACCATTTAAATACAAATACCGGCATATAAATAAAACGTGTTTTTATTAGAAGACTGTACATGAGTGACTAATAGAATTGATACTTTGTAGCATGAATCTTACCAGTAGTGAAAGAACCATCAGGGATGAAGAAAGCTCCGATTGTGATGGCAATCACGATAGCAAACTTGAAGAACCAGAACCTAATGAAAATCGGAATGACAGAAAAAAACATATCTCACAAAATTGACACAATCTGATGAATGGTGACAACCAATATAATTTGCAAGAGCATGCAAGGTTGTGCATACATTTTCATGGCTGACAAATCTTTGTGCGCCGCCATAGCGGCAATACCCCGGAGGGCACGGGTGGTAGCACCTTGGACACAATGTACTCAACCACATGTCAAATGCTCGCTCAAACCCAATTGCCCGATCTAAAAATCACGTTTTGGATCAAGTTGTTTCCTCTCTTGTTCATGTATCTTTTTTATCTTTGTATATGTCTGTTCAGCAGACAGCGCTGGCGTAAATTCACAGTGAAATTCTGCCTCCGCATTTAACCAATCCCTGAGGAGCGGTGGGCAGCCGTGGCTCCAGATCATGAGCCAGTGTCTTGGCACTGACTGGAGCAGGTTAACTAAAACATGTTTTTGGTGGTGGGGGAAACCGGAGTGCCTGGAGGAAACCCACACAGACACGGGGAGAATGTAAACTCCACAGAGAAAGGACCTGTCCAGGTTGGGATTTGAACCCAGGACCTTCTACCTGTGAGATAGCAATGCTAACTAACCACTGCGCCAGTCCATATTTCCAGCCATCTCTCCAACCAGAGATGAATACGGGTAAAACTCACCCGTTGTGCAGAGCAGCACGGGGATCCTGACTGGAGCGGACTCTGATGGTGATCAGTGAGAAGAGCAAGAAGAACATGGCCATCCCAAAGCATGTCCGGTACACGGCCTTATAGCCCACCAGAACCTCACAATTCACATGGCCCTGCATGCCTGGAATTGAAGACCCACCCTCACAGAAACCAGGGATCTGGGGAAAAACCATCACATGCAACTGTTAAACAAACTGGGAAAGATTCACGAGCATCGAGATTCAGATGCTCGTGAGCTGGATTTTTAAAGCCCAGCTCCAATAGTGAGTTATTTTTTTGGCCGCAAGCGCAGTTTTTCATTCTTCATTGAGAGATAGTGACAGGATTAAATTGGAAACTAGGATGAAGAGTCTGGGGGAGACATTGCAGAAAAGCTGGAGAGGGTGTGCGAACCAGCGGCACTGCTTTGTCTCGGCTGCTCTGGTCGCTACGCTGTTTTTAATTTGAGTCTCTTGAGAAAAAACAACAACCTAAAAGAGTGTGAATATTATCAGAATCAGAATACTGATCCCAAAGGGAAAATATGTTCATTCAGCAGTCTCAGCTCAGGATAGTAAATAGTTAATGAGCAACACACTAATAGTTAATGAGCAACACACTAATAGTTAATGAGCAACACACTAATAGTTAATGAGCAACACACTAATAGTTAATGAGCAACACACTAATAGTTAATGAGCAACACACTAATAGTTAATGAGCAACACACTAATAGTTAATGAGCAACACACTATCAAAGGGTTTACTGGAAGAATCAAATCAGTCAATTACACAAAGTCATGCAAGTCATATGGAAACCGTTTAATAATATTGATTATCCTGGGAATTATAAATCAGATCAATTGTTTGAAGAAATATAGCGCTAATACGTGGTGTGGAAAAAAACACCACTTGATGGCTTCTCTGCCAAAAAGCGGTGATTAGGTGATTAGACCGACCTCTTGTGGAAAAGGGGGGGAACTACAAGTGGTTTTTCATTATTAGTTTGAAAAGGTCTGTAAAAGTCAACTTTTGTCAGTTTTTTTACTCACATTGTTGAGCTTGGTCTCCATCCCCGGCAGTAGCATGATGCACGCCACGCCCACGCCCAGCATCAACATGAAGGCGTACACCAGGCGGGTCACCGTGGAGTTGTTACCGCTGGGACAGCAGCGGCACAGCAGGCAGGGGGCGCTGCCGCACAGACACGGGATCTGGAACGTAACCGGAGACCTTTCAGAAACTCAGGAGTTCTTACTCCAGCTTAATGGATTTAAAGTTGAAATGGCTTGTTCACAGGGAAACAAAATTCAACTAGAAGCACTCGGTGATTGCAAACCTGCGCCATGGCAATGGGGTCACTGATGGCAAAACTTCTAGACGCTCTGGAGTCCTGTACCTACAATACCGCCCCTTACTCACTCACGGAAGTGATGAATTCCACGCAACTCGCCGAGCGCTTAAAACACTTTTTAGTGTTAGTTAGTTTTTCCGGCGTCAGCGCCATTTTACCATCTTTATTGGATAGGATTAGTCGGAAACCGGGTTGAAGAGATCGGGGGTAGGCATTGCAGACCAGTCGACGAGCGTAGTCGAACTCGCGACACTGCGGACGCTGCGGTAGAGTGAGTGTGTGCGCATGTGTGTGCGTCTGTGTGCGAGCGCGCGGGCGGCCGGCAGCCTGCAGAGTTGTGCAAAATGCTTAAAAATCCGCCAAAACACCGCATGGCTGGCGGTGTAAGAACCGCAAGGGGGCGCACCGCAGTTAATCAACTATCGCGGTTAATCGTTCAGCCTTACTATAAAATATTATGAATATTTTTATTATATTGTGAGAGTATCAGAGGCGGTGGCATGGCAAATCAGCATATCACACAATTTAAACAAAAAAATAATATTAATTTGTTTTGCAGGAGTAACTGAAGCTCGATCTAGCATCAATGCAGCCGAGGACACTTTACTCTCAGGTTCCCACTCCCTGGTTATGTTGTGCAATGCATGACATATGAGACATTGTGCAACGGTTCCTACTAACTGCACTACTCGGGGAGCAGGCAAGCATGGTTTAACAACACAAATTAAAAAAAGAAATAATAATAATAATAATAATAATAACAACAATAATAATAATTCGGGTTGCAGCTAAGAATGATCAATGTATCTATTAATCTTTACAGACGGTCTTTTTTTGACAGCTGAACAATTAACCTGAAATATTACATGTATTAATATTGCAAACTTTTTTATGTCTCACTATCTCCACTTAGTGCAGTTATGCACACATTTCCATTTTAGTATCAGCATGGATCAGTATATCATCCGTTTCTCAACCAAGCTTCCTGAAGATCTTTATTGTATTGCTTGTGTTGCTGTGGGGCTTAACAGTGTTCAGTATCCATTATCCAAGAGAATGGGTGGGGCCATGATGAGGGAAATGGAATGGATACCGACATTAGGAGCAGCAACAAGAATTAAAAACGGATGACTGGAGGACAGCCAAAACATGAAAGGAAGAGGGGTCGCCTGCCGATGAATCGATTATCAAATTAGTTGCCTAGATCTGATCAGAAAGACATTGCTCTTACACAGGGGCGCAGTAAGTGGGGTGCCCCTCTATTGAATACATGTGAATGTCTCATTAAATATAAGCTCATTGCCTTGTTGATAAATTAGCCAGACAGCTATTTCTCAGTTATTAGTTCAGTGTTTGGTGCCGCTACTATGAGCGCTATCAGGTATGGAAGTGTTATGTCGCGCTTGTTGAATAGATGAGGTGTGTAATAATAAACTGTTATTCATTAATACATCAACAATTGATCAAATAAAGATACATAGTCAACGCAGTAGCGTAACAGACATCAACCAACTGAGAAAATAGTGAGAAAAACTGCTTTTAGTCATTTGGGCTGAATTTGGTGACATTATACAGCAACCCACACTTCATATGACTTCCTGCATCCCTGCCCCTACCCATTTTTCAGATGAACAAAAGATTACAAAGTGTGAAATGTCAATGAATCTGCAGTTTGATGAATCCTGTAAGACCAGCAGTGCATGGTTTGAAATAAACAGATAGGGCATCACACACACATATATGTACATCAAGCAGTGTCAACAAAGTCTCATGTGACGCCCAGATGATCCACCAGCACGATGTTCACTTCAAATGGATTTGCACGTAATCACAAGATGTGATCACATGTGCGATCAGATGTGCATGCCATAACCCCGCCCTTCCCAGAGGAGGCGCCATACATACACATCATGCGTTGAGTAAACACCCTAGGGCCACACAAAAAAGTATAATTGGCCAGGAAATGTGTGTTTGGTTAATACATCATTTGATCAGGGCTTTGAAGCTGAACGAAAACAAGGAACTTTTTGTATTTTCCAGGGAACAGAAACGAAACCGGAAACGTTATTTTTACTACCAGTTTTATTTTGTTCCTCTAATTTTTGTTGAAACACTGGCGTGCAAGCCCTTTCCAGTCGCAAAGAGCATTGACTTGAATTGAAACACCGCCTGGCACAAGTTGGCCAACTGACAGGAACAAAATTAACCATTCCAGGAACAATAGTTTTGTTGTTGTCACCGGTTCGGGAACGGCAATTTATTGGTGGAACTCATAACCGAAAACGTTATAATTCCGCTTCTGTTCGGAACGAACCAATTGGGAGAGAATAATGGTTCAAAGCCCTGAAACATTCTGTTGTATATGGGAAGATGGCAGGAGTTTCAGGTCTATCAGAACCAGAACCTCACGCCACAAGAATAGTTTCTATCCCGCTGGTATACGGCTCCTGAACTCACCACCAATTACACTCCAAAAGTAATCACTGTCCCCTCAACTCAATCTACCCACTGACTGCCCATGTAAATAACCCCCTTTTTGGACTCTTAATAATATTGCCGCTTGTAATATTCTTGTTGATATTGTAGATATTGTTGATACTGTTGACATGTTGATATTATTGCTACTTATAACTTCCTCGTTTGTCCATGTATCTACCACTGTTTACCAGGAAAAATTCCTAGTCTGTGAACTTGTATCATTGTATCACTTTTCTGATTCTGATGTGAAAGCTAACTGTTAGGTTAACTGATTGTATCTAGATTTTCACAAGGAGGTGTGAATATACAGTGGGGATTGAAACCCTTACTCAGACCGTTAAAGTCCGTGCTTCAGACACATCCCACATTTAACAAAACGGACATATCTTCCATTCACCAGTCGTAAATCTCAAGGCAGACCCCATGTATTTCAACAACCTATTCATTCTAATAACCACCACCACCTACGTTAAATGGCATGAATATGTTCTATGTCACATTCGGATTAACTCTCAAACAATGTAAAGTAAACAGAACATATTGAATCTTCAAATGCTGTGTTTTTATTATTTATATGTGTCATTACGTTTATGTTCGGATCCTATGTTTGTATATTACATGCCTTCTCTATATACATTATACAGGCAGTTATCCCCTTTGCTATATAATGGCCTGAAGATGTGTTTCCCAAGGCTTTGTTAGTCTTCTTCATCAGCATCATACATTGGGGGTTTCTTTCTTTTCATTATGTATTATTGATTCGTATTTAGATCTTATCTGCAAACGTATGTGTCGCCTGAATGAATCTCATAATTGCATTATTGAGATGCTGGTTGACCCGAGCCTCAGTGTGACAGTCTCCATTCTGGAAACGCTGGTATGACTGTATTTTAGTGTAGTTGATGTGTTTTTTTTTCCTTGTATTTATTTCCATGCCTTTGTACATTTCTGCGTCTTCTTGTATTTTCAATGGGCCTTGAGTCTGCTCAATAAAAGTTGATTGATTGATTTAGACACGCTAATGGATTTCACATTAGTCATACCTGCCCCACACCGACCACTGAATTTGTCATTACGGATCAACGGCCCGATCTTGCGTTGTCTGGTAACCGGGTGGACGTCATTGGATCACCAACGGCCCTTCTCTTTATTGTGAAACATTGGAATATGTGTTGGGGGAACTTACGTTTAACCTCATTCTACGCACATTCTTGCCGCAGTGTAAACAATCGCGCCGCCGGCGGGGCCAGGATCGTGACGCTGCACCCCACACGCTTTCTCGTGTTGTTTTCGAATGTCGGTCGGGCACGATTCGATCGTCTACTCACCCAACTCGCCATGGAACACAGCCCGAGTACAGCCCCCATGTTTGGTTGTTGGGTAAACGACGATGCCTCGTCTTGTTGTGTAGCCTGGTTATAACACAGTCACAAGATGGACGCTCCCCGATGATCCGCTGTTGTGTTGTTTACAACCCACACCCGCCTTTTCCGGTTGGTCGAAGAGCTTACTGACGTCACCTCCGGTCAGCCTCACGGACGCCGATCGTTCCAATCGTGCAGGTTTAAACAAACAAACCAGTTATCGCATGTATTTACACAAATAATCTTTGTGTAAATAAATTAGAAAATTTAAATAAATACATTATGAAAAAAGCATGTTGACGATGTTATTTTAATTACGCTTTTACTCACTGTCATTGTAAATAGTTTAATGGGAGGGTGCCCCCTCGTGGAGGAGCTGGGGTAATGCACGTACCTGAACGCAGGTCGACAACAGGCTAAGCGCAGCCCACTGCAAAGCTTCATTCAGGTTCCATTTGTAGGGGCGTATCAGCAACCACCAAGTGACTAACGGTGCAGGCCCACAATGCCCCGCGCCGGCCACTACACTGCCCCTCCCCCCACATGGCTTCCACCCTCGGAAGCCGGCTCCACTCTAGGAGTGACCCTTGGCATTGCTGAGCGGCCCCGCAGCCCTTCTGCGTAGTGCGTCCGGCTCGTAACCACTTCTGACACCAATGTAATGGGAGAGCGCCCCGTTTTGAAGGAGCTGCGGGAATGCACCTGAACGCAGGTCGACAACTAGCCTGGCAAGCCAGACCCAATGCATCGTCCACGAATTGCACATCGCTAGACGCTGCGATGCATTGGGTCTGGCTTGCCAGGCTAACTTTGTACCTGGCCAAGCCACTTAACAGTCAGGGACGAACCAAACTATATATATTTTTTTTAATTGTGCCGAGATAACCTCATACTGTGTATAGAACTATAAAGTTCTGATCAATAATAATAATAATAATAATAATAATAATAGTTATTATTGTTTCATCGTTAACTATAATAATAATAAATAAAATGATGATGGGGCGCCCCCGTGTGGAGGAGAAGGCAGGAGCACTCGTCTGGATGCGGTCAACACGAATAACGCTGTAATCTCGAGGCAGTGGGGTGAGGGAGTGTCGACTGTACAAATATCTACACGGCCTCCGGGGTGAACCTCCGTAGTGAGTGTCGACTGTACAAATGTCTACACGGCCTCCGGGGTGAACCTCTGTAGTGAGTGTCGACTCTACAAATATCTATACGGCCTCCGGGGTGAACGTCTGGAGTGTCAAGCATCACTTATGTTGGTTGTGCTGCCGCTTAGTGGCTGCAACGTTGCCTCCCTTTTGAGTCTCTTGCGAATTTTTTTAAAATTGTGCACACTATTTTAAAACGTTGATTAGATTGTAAAATACTTTTATAAAATTATTATTAGAATTTCAAATCTTATTTTGAGGTAATCAGGCTGTAGATCGTGACGTCACAGGTGGGCGGCGGCCATTATGAATCCAGCGCGCTGCATGTTTACGCTCTGCCTGCGTGCCCAGAGCGTAGAGACACGGTTAGAGAGATGAATTACTGTAAAATCTAAGAAAGGATGTGGGATATACCGGGACATGCTAGAAAAGGAGGCCAGAGAGAAATATTTAGGAAAGAGAATCATTATAAACGGATTGAGCCTCCTATCAAACAGACACCATTCACCATTTACTGTCAGAAGACCCTCCTATCAAACAGACACCATTCACCATTTACTGTCAGAAGACCCTCCTATCAAACAGACACCATTCACCATTTACTGTCAGAAGATGGCAGCAGTCAACTTGATACGTGTTCCACACACAAGGAAGGTAAATATGTCCACGACAGTTAGTGGTGGTAATAGATTATTGTCCTCACTCCATTCACTGGTTGATATTTGGTACAATCCATTTATAATGATCATTTGTGATTGTGTGCATGTGAAAATGTCATCAAAGAGTTAACATGTAACTTGTAACTGTCAGGGATTACTTTTAAAAAGTAATCTTCTCAACTCTATGTAGATAATTGTGTGGGGGGCAGTAGGAAGTCTCCCAGTCTGCAGAGTGAATGGCCACCCAGCAGGGGGCGTCCTGAGGACTGTGAACAACTTCCGTCTTTCTAACCAACCGCTGAGAAAGTGGACTTTACGTGTGTGAGCACATGTTCAGCAGATTTACCAACATTAGAAGTTAAAAAGTCATCTAATGATTACCAGAGTCTATAAAAATACATAAAAAGGTAAAAACCAGGGCTGAACCAGTTCAAGGAACGAAAACCGGGAACTTTCTGTATTTATAAAATCTATGCTGCAGCAGTGAAGTATGAAGCGAGCGTCACGGGACTTTCTGCAGCAGTCACCTGGCCTCTTAGCGCTACTAAGAGGCCAGGTGACAGGAACGAAATTAACCGTACCGGGAATAATATTTTTTTGTTCTAACCGGTTCGGGAACGTCAATTTGTTGGTGGAACTCATAACCGGAAACATTATAATTCTGTTCATACATAGACTGTATATAAAGTAGACGCAGCGTGCATGACGTCATCCATAGACTGTATATAAAGTAGACGCAGCGTGCATGACGTCATCCATAGACTGTATATAAAGTAGACGCAGCGTGCATGACGTCATCCATAGACGGTATATAAAGTAGACGCAGCGTGCATGACGTCATCCATAGACTGTATATAAAGTAGACGCAGCGTGCATGACGTCATCCATAGACTGTATATAAAGTAGACGCAGCGTGCATGACGTCATCCATAGACTGTATATAAAGTAGACGCAGCGTGCATGACGTCATCCATTGCTTTCATCAAAGTCGAGTTGAAGCCGCCGACCGCGTGCTGCCATTGTTGAAAGTACCCGTGTATCCGTAGACAAGGAGAGATAGAGAGATACAGTATATGAGAGAAAGAGACACCCCACACGCGACTTCTTCCGGTGGTAC
>OMKY01096032.1:7969-22624 GCA_900302395.1 Bregmaceros cantori | reverse complement strand
ATATATGCATAAATAATTGTATTACTGTCTATTATATTTAATGTGTTATCTATAGATATATCCACTGTACACTGAAAAAACATTGAAACAACTTTTTTTTAAATTGTTTAATCGATTACATTTTTTGCCATTTAAAGGATGTGAATAATTGAATTAATGTTTATTTAACTTCAACATTAATTAAATAATTTACATTTTTTTCAATGAAAAAAATAGATATATTGATTACACCAATTTTTGCATGTACTTGTATTTTGTACATAGCTTTTGTCATTGCGCCGTATCGTCACAGCAATGTCTTACTGTCTTAATACTTACTGTACCAGGATGCCGACCATATTTTCATACTAAAGGCAAACCATAGCTACATAGGCAAACCATTGGACTCTTTTAGTCAGTTCAGTTTATTCGTCACAATTTCTTACAGCAGGTGAGACACACAGATTACATCATATGTGAAATACATGAAACAATGAAACAATTTGACTGCATAGTAAGTTTCAGTAGATGATAAAAAGTGCAAAATGGGCTTGTGACACAGCAAGGCAGATATACAAATAGCCAAGTCTGTCAAAACCATTACATCCCCAGTGCCTCACGTTTCGGGGCTACGATAAGACTGTATTTCCGACCTTATATGGCCACTACATGTATGTTGAATATCAATATGCCATCAAAAATGTGTGTGGGCGTGTGTGCGTGCAGCCTTGGGTAGTAAAGGTCTACATGTTTTCACATCAGTAATGAGAACAGCAACTATTCACACTGCACATCTGAAGTGAGTCAATTGTTTTTTTTTCAATTGCAATGTTACCTATGTTGTTTGCATTAAAATGATCGCTTTGAACCGAGCCCTCTTCAAATAGTCGTTCTCGACCCGGGGCTGAGCCTGTGGATATTGCACTGTCACCCCGGTCAGCACTGTATGAAAGCAATCACGCTGAAACCTGTTCCGAAACAGGTCCTATATGTCAGAGTGTGTCATTCACTCATTGGAAAAGCAGAAAACTGACAAGTCACATTGCAGTTTATTTATCCTGCTGCTGTCTGCAACACACTGCATAGCACAGAACAGGACCATATTTTCCATTTTGATACTGCACCGCCCATATGGCTTATTAAAAGAGTCTCCAACTACACCGACACACACATGCGTGCATGGCGCTTGCTCCGCAGGACTAAGGATGACGAGCACTTGCAAGACTTGTTTACAAATGTGTCTTGGGTGGAAAGAAATCAGCCCTGGGTTAACTAACCCACACGGAACTAACCTACACTGAAACCGTTACATGACCTGCGCTGAATTCAAATTGCAGTTTGAATATGTCCCGGTACTATTCAGTGCTCTGCACAAGGAGCACTGATAGACAGATAAATAAATACTTTACTCATCCCCACTGAGAAATTACATATGAGGGGTATTAAAGTGAGCAGACACATTTGTGTGTAGACTGCTAGCCCTCCACATTCCTGATATCACGCCCTGCACCCGGTGGTCTAATGTTAGAGTGTCTCCCTCTAGGAAACTAGCGTTCAAGTCCTGGTCGAGTTATACCAAAAACGTAATACTCAGCACATAACAGCTGGATTGGTGAGAAGAGCGACAGAAGGCATAGGCTGATAAAACTAACATGAAAATGTAGTCTGCGATAATGGCTTACATAGCGAAAATCATCAACGTTGAATCCAGATGCTGTAAGTCAACTTTGAATTCCCACAGAAAATCCTCTAAACCTAATGTCGAAATAAAGATACAAACCCCTTCTTTGAGTTTTTAATGTCAGTTCAGGTTGTCAGTTACCATCTGTTAATAGAGATGGACATTTTTCAAAATGGCAAGAGGTCAGAATAAAATGGTAGCCCCTACTGCCGGTACTGAGCCACCAAGACTCCATCTAATGGGCGCTAGGTGAAATTTCTGTAACATCTGTCCAATGCAAGCAGAATATTCAGACATTCCATTGGCTACCGGTGATGGTGTCACACAAGGCCATGAGGGGGAAAGATGTGGTGGTTGTGTATATTCATCTCTAGTGTCTGTATCTGCGGATCCCAGTCCCTCGCGGTGCCCGGTGCGTACTTGCGGTGCTCCGCAGTTTGCTGGGGATCCTAGGGAACAGCCTGAAGATGAGGCATGCTCCGCTCACTCGGTCACACACGCCCCCACGGCAGTTGCATGTGTTGCGACACTCCACGCCATACGTCCCAAACTCACAGTCTGAAAGGACAAGGACAACATGTTTCATAGTGTTTTATATCCAGTTTTCATCGATTTAAGATCAAGATTGTATATTGTTATAGTTCTCCATGAAGGAGTGGGCAGATAGTTACATGGGGCAAATGTGTCTGGAATTGAGTAAGCATGGCCCATTGCCAAGCTTCATCCAGATCACATTTATACAGTGGCGATGGTGCCGCACATGATTATATGTTTCTCTGACTACCTCCCATAATGCACCACGGTCACCATTCACTACAATAGTATGTGTATTATAGTATCTGTCGGGTTAGGAGCAGTTACGTTTGGATTACTTTGGAGAAATCTTTTATTTGTACTAAATAATTTGCTATAAATTACAGGTGTCCAACTCACAATATAATCAGATAGAATCCTTGATTAAATAAATTAAGAACAAACATGAAATTATTTGTATGATTTTATTACGATTATTTTAAATAATCCAGTATTGGGTTACCTTTGGATTACTTTCAAATTATATTTTGACTTGAAAACCTGCCGTGGATGGTAAATTATTTGGTATAAATGAAACATCTTTCAAATGCAATCCATCCCAATCCTGTATATTATTAATTATGAATAAATGTTATTATATTAATTAAAATGGGTTATATAATATAAACATCAAATTTAATCTCAAAAGAGATTCAATTTAAAAAGCATGGCATGAGAATGGTGTTTATTGAGTAATGTAATTTTGTAATACTTATAGTTATGAAATTTAGTTAACAGAAGGAGCGGCTGTATTAGTATCTTTTCAATGTCATTGAAGTTTGAAGATCAAACAAAAAGCAACTTATATCTAAAGATCAGAGCTTATAATACACCTAGTCAATTCCTAGTCAGAATTCACAGCTTTTCCACTCTGAAAATGAAAATATTTGACAAATTACATATTTGACACGGAAATAGTTAAGATATATCAAATAATGCTTATTCCTTTTCATATCTATTTACATTACATAATTTCATATTTTTGTAAACAAACAAAAACAATTCTGAATAGGCCTGTCACAATATTCAATAGGTTGATTAATCATGTTTAAACTTTGGTGGCTCTGGAAACATAGGGCATATTCAAACCTGAAATACAAACTTGGCACGGGTTAGTTCTGTCATGCTCATGGTGGACAAGTAACTGAAAGAAATTCCATGTTATTTGAATAAAATCACATTTATTAATTTTTGATCAAAAGGTGTATTAACATATGTACTGCATTTTTATGTTATTGTTATTAAACGTTCGAAAGTCACTAGAACGTAAATATTATTAATTATTGCAACAATTTATTGGCCAATGTATCCAGCAAAATGTGTTATTGTGCCAGCCCTATTTCTGAGCCATCACAAACATTCCTGAAAGCCAAATGAGGATGAATCATCATAATTCCGATTTTAAACAAAGTTTTGTTGTGGGGAGAATTACTGAATTAATAATAAATTGAACATTGTATTCAACGATGCAGACTCCCGTGAACAATCACCATTCATCAAAATGAATACATTTGTGCAGAATATTTACTTTGACCAGTAGTGCACATACTGCGGTGCACACGAAGATAATTACCCATAACTGAGTATTAATTCGCCCAAAAATGTGCTTCAGATCCTGAAGTAGACTTCATGATTCATTTACACATGGGTCAGTCACCGTATAGTTACCATTTGGGGGCAGTCTGATTGTCAGACAACCATTCGTTTGGTCACTAAATTGGGATTTAATTAGTAGATAATGTTGAATCTTCTTTGAGAGGTATATATTACATACATTTCGAACAATATTCCCAAATGCATTTCACGTGTTGCAATAGAATTGACTATGACGCAATGCCTGGAATAGAAATGGATATAGACTCTTCCATGCATTATCATTTTCTTTGTTGTCACTTTCCAGCATTACACAAAACAAATTTATTTTAGTTTGTGGACTAGTGTTACATACCTTTACACACCCCGTACTCATCGCCGTAGTCATCCTCATCCTTGTAGAAGTCGCAGTAGAGTCCCGGGCCGCACTTGACGCCGTGCATGCCAGACACGGTGCGGTAGCAATGCTCGCCGCGTTGCGCCGCGCAAACGCGACAGCAGCCACAGTCGTCCAGTACCGTATGTGTGTTAATGCTGACCGTGGCGTTTGGGGTGGTCGTGTCGAACGAGGCGTTGCTGGAGTTGGTTGGGGAGGTGGTGGTGCTGATGCTGCTGCCGGTCCCGCGCCGACAGCGCAGTGCGGTCACGCACTGCCGCGGGTCGCAGCGCTCAGGACAGTGCACGGCGTACGGCGCTCTGGCCGCGCCGCCCCAAGGGTCCACGCCGCGCATGGCCAAGGACCAGAAGACTGTCATCAGCACGAAAAACATGGTCTCCTGAAATATTAACCTTGTACAATCGTGATGAACGTACGACGGAAGCTCGCACGAGTGTCTCGAGCGTATCAAAAATCTATTTCTGCGTACCGACCCCTCAGCACAGTAGGTTTTATTTTGTCTTGTTGACTGTGGGGGTGGGGCAATCTTGTTTTGTGTATTCCGTCGATTTCCTCTGGTGTGCCCCCGAGTTAGCCACACGATCCCGTTTTGAGAATTCCGGCGCGGGAAGAATGGAAGTGAGGGACGGAGGGCAGCATCCGCACATGCTCTCCATGCAATCCGGAGCCAGGCGTGAGCAAGGCGCCCCCTCCCGCCCTGTGTCCAAAGCGGGAAAGTCACTTTATACATTTTATTAATTTAAAAATATACAATTATTGCATACTATTACATTATATATTTTGAACTTAAAAATGACCATGTTTCTACAGTATTGTAATGACTGTGCTGATCTTCCACCTGCTGCTGTCATTCACTACAGTATAGACCAGTTTACCCGCAAAATGCAGGGGCCTGGCGTTTTGTTGCACCCGCTGAAACGCACTTCCTGTGTCTGTATAGTTGCCTGTGTAAGTTACTCATTGATGTGGTTACTTTTGGACCAATGAGTAAATGGAACGGGTTGCGCAGATGAATCAGGCTTTGTGGGGCATAGATCCGCACGAGAGCATTTGGGTGTGGAATAGCACAGCGCAAATTACCACCATTATTTTAAAAGCGGTGTGTGCTCCCTCTGAATAGACATGTTGAAAAATAGTCTACATGCTGAATAGACATGTTGAAAAATAGTCGAATACACGGCAAAGTAAATGGCACCGGAATTGATGGTCAGACTAGAAGTGTAACTGGAACGATCCACCGAACTCGTGTTCGAATCCACTACCGAGCGCATCTACCATTGGTTGCGACGCATCTTTGAGGAGCTCATTATATGCAGTAGGATTGGCCTCTGATGTCAACAGCTACTCCCTTTTGCATGTCGACCGGCACGGCTGCGCGCACCTGCACGTTCCATTAAGTTACAAGTTGGTGCCTCCGAGATAATGCAGCCACCCCATTGGTCCATACGTGGTCACGTGGCTCTACATGCAGCGTTGTGAGGCATATCGGATGCACCAACACGGTATGAAGGAAATGCAACATTGAAATACTGCTATTACTAGATACTATTTTGACAAATATTTTAGTTAACTTGAATGGAACCTGAATGGAAATGTAGCGAAGCCGAAGACACCCTCGTCTATATCCGGAATGCAGTTGAAGGCCCGGTCTTCTCATCCAACAGCAAAATAGCCAGGCTAGACAGCGTCTTTTCAACTTGTCGGATTGTGGTAACTTGGGGTTCCATTTGGGGAAACAAAAGAAATGTAACTCAGATTTCTTGCGCGATGATGCTCCACAGCCTTTAACGCAGCCATGATCATCGGGCATGTCGGTGGCAGCGCTCGCGCACCGTGTGCACATGCAGGAATGTATGAAACAATGCTGCGTGTAACTCCAGAAAGGACGAGGTGCTTCTCCACACTCGGGCAGAATTTTTGGAAGCATGATGTCACAATCTATTCTATCCTGAATATGATTAACGGTGCCGTTACATCGTTGTGTTCTGACTTATTTTTGTTCGTGTTTATTTAATGGGACAGCACTCACCTATTACGTCAGCTATCCCATTGGTCCAGAAGAGCATGTGAGCACACCGAGTGAGTAACTTCAAAAACTCTTCATTCTGTGTTTCATGGTTTCCTATATGGACTATTTCAATGTTGTTGGTAAACAAGCGGCTGCACACATTCTCGATGAGCATGACCATGACGGATAGTGGTGTTATCGCAGCACAAACGATATTTCAGTGCTTCAGCATGATAATTTTTATTATTCATCGCCGTTCACAAACATGATTTAACTCTTTGTACTTGCATGTTGGGTTGTGGGACCTGACAAGAGCGAAGATTTGAAGATTGCGGTGTGCTTTGTCATGAGCCCACGTTGCTTTTACGTGTCATGATGCAATCTCACGGCACTGCGTGTGCTGTGATCTAAGCCACAGCAACAAGAATATGTCTGGGACTGGCTTTTAGCAGCAGCCCAACTAATATGAAACTCGACACAAGTTGAAATCTAGGTACTTTTGCCATCTCTACATATAAGACGTAAAACTGGACCAAATATGCGTTGCAGTACTATTGATTTTTGTTTTTCCAGGTTACACCGAGACGCCAAAAAACAGAGTTTTGACTCTAATATAAAATATTTTTTTGAATTATTGTGTTATTATTATCATTATTATTATTGTATTTAAATTGTCAATATGTTTTTAACCAAACTTGCAGAGGTTCCATAAACATGACGGTGGGTCACTAAACCCTTTTTGTCTGTTTTTCTAATTATGCTGAGACCAGATGCTGCGTCACTTCAAGATGTGCTTTAATCCTGCATAAATCAATGCTGGCTTGTGTTCAAACTAAATGAATGACACATAAAAACACAAGGCTACGACTGCTTCGCCACCTAGTGGACAGAACCCTGCTTGTAGTTGCAATCTGTTGGAGGGAGAGGGAGACATTGTACCATTGCAAATGTCGCCGTTTAGTGTAAAAAATTAATGTAATTAATCTCTTTCTCTTTCCTTTTACTAATCCTTAAGGGAAGATTGTTTTTGTAACGTTGAGTTTCATGGGTATGCGCTGGAGGTTGTGTGAATGAAGGGGAGTATGGCTAGCGCGCACACACACACACACACACACACACACACACACACACACACACACACACACACATGGGTGTGTGTGAAAGAGCTTATTACCTAATGACAAACAATGAGATGTGTAAAACTATATCCCGTATTTCTAGTACTTTCCATTTGCATGGGCCCACTCTTTTTTTTAAGAATCTGTTGATTATTGGTCTTTTCCTGCTATTTGAAGTGTGAAAATATCATGTGGGGTGACCGTCCGAACTTGACTTCTGTTTGGACAACTAGTTTTAAATCACATTGAAAGAATTTAATTATAATCCTTGTGGCATAATTCTCTGGATTATTTTTCTATTTATTCACAAAGTTGCTCAGCATTTCAGCAAACATTTCAACCAAATTACATTTGCTCTGGGGAAACGATGTGGAAAATACTTTTATTTCTAAAATAATCTTTGGGAAGCTGTTGCATTAGTCTATAGCCTGTGGATTACGTCAAAGAAATTCAAAGTCAGTAGTATCTCTATTACAAATAAATTAACTGCTACAATGGATATCTTGGTACAATGGATATCTTACATTCTTCATTCATATTGAGCAACCTCCTAAAAGTGGGAATACTGAGTTTTATTCACAAAGCTATATTTTGAAGGTAGATTTGGTAGTGATTTGTGGTGATATGCATTTATCTTGGATTCTAACATTTAGCCAGTTATATTTGATTAAAGTTGGAAAAAGATCATTGTGGGGTGACTGAGCGTCATGTGGGAGATAACCATGGAAGGCTCGGATGATTGGAAAAAAGTATACTATAGTTTCTGATGCTTATTTTTAATTCATTATGCACATTTAGATGAAATTGTAATACAAGTCTTTCTAAATGTCAAATGTCAATTGCAATAATTTCTATACTCCGTTTGCAATGACCAATTACTTTTCATTATTGTACCATTATGAGAGAAAGGAGTTATTATGCATTCATTAAATGTTTCAGTTTCATGTCTAGCTCTATGTATTATTATTATTATTATTATTATTATTGTTATTATTATTATTATTAATATTATTATTATTATTATTATCATCATCATTATTATCAGTATCAATATTTAACTGTTTTAACGGTGTGTTAGGGGCTGGGTTAGATTCTCAGAGGTGGATATAAAGGGTGCAGTTTGGAATGTTTTTTTGCTTTATTGCTGTGTTCTCGCCCGGAAGACATTTGAAATCTGATATGAACAAATTCTGAAGTAAAATACAGGTCTGTTCAATAAGCTCAAAAAAGAGTGCATTCACAAGCATAGGTTCATCATGCATAGTTGAGTTCATGAACTATTGCTCATTGAACACGTTCGGGTACAACACTGATTATTATTATATATGTACTTAAATATGTTTCATTATCTAACTTTTCTGGATGACAAGCCTATGCTCTTCTATCCAGCCTGTAAATCTAGCCACCAAATGCCAAGCTGCGATACCCCAGCCACTTAAGGAACAAGAAAGTCTTTTTATTGAGAGCTATCATCAATCAATTCAAAGCAAAATTCAAAAAAAGAAAAACAGCATATGCTGATTCTTTTATTAATGTTTTCAAATTGTGCCTGAATTCTTGCCTGTTTCTCATCATTTGAGACGGCCATCTGTCATCTGTGGTAACCAACAATTGTCAATCTTGTACTAAATTAAAATGTAGTTTCGGTATAGCATACATAAGTGGACAGTATTTGTAATTATTTTAGATCAGTTTTACGAATCCTAGATCAAAGAACGTATTGACGAGTTCGGGGGGTACTTCCGGTGTCTGTAGGTCACATCCGGTCTCATTTAGTTCAATGTGTTTTTGGCAATTTTTCAACATTTATATTCGGTGGGAACACACACCTACAGGGTTATTTAAAACGGATGGGGGTAACTTGCGGGGTGCTATTCAACACCCAAATGCTCTCGTGCGGATCTGTGACCCACAAACGCATGATCATCATCAAATCAGTGCAACTCGTTCCATTTTCCCATTCCTTTTGTAATTACTAGTAGAAGCAGCCAGCCTATTGGGCCAGAAGAACATGTGATCACTCGGTGATTAACTTTTAGTTACTCACTTGACTGTAATTCATCAATATTTATACAAAAATATAAACGGAGCGAGTGGGGTGGTGTGTTCACTGGTCACAGACTACATCTAGTGGTCGGATTTTGAACTGCGGTGCGTTTTGTGTGTTTTGTTTGCTCGGTTCCTCGGTCAAGTACCAGATTTGCCATAGGCTACCATTAGGCACCGGATGTGTGTTTCCTCCCGACGGGACGAAATGCCAGCCCCCTGTATTTCACGGGTAAACTCGTCTTGTAATGCCTTTACGAGGAAGACACTGCCATTATAGATACAATTTGTTTAAAGACTATATACAAAAAATGAAAGGAGACATGAGTATTGCTTTCCAAAACAGTTAATTGATCTACTTATACTAATTAGATAAATAAAATTATCTCAAATGTATCAATATATTTTAGATAAATTACGGTCACACCAAATTACATCTTTAAGACCTTTGCCCTATTCATTTGAGTTTTAAAACTCTAAAATGTTTTTTCTTTGAAGTCATAAAATACATATATATGTAACGTACATATGTGTACGTTACATTTCAAATATTTGGGAAATGGCGAAATATGTCGTTATTTTCATATTTATAAAAATGAAACTGAAATGCCACTGAAATACCTTAAACTTCTTTGGCCCAAGTACACTTTAGCGGCCAGCAAACAGAAGAGACATAAATCGAGTGGAAATTGTGGCCATTGACTTAATATTTTATTGCCCTTTACATTCATCCCGTATTTCCAATAACGTAACAAGGCAATGCTCGCATCCCACCTGGGACATTTTTCAGCAACTTTTCTTGTCAACACCGTTGGTGATGGGGTATCTAAAATGATGGTTTAAACAAAAATGGCATCCTTCATATTGAGAGACATTTTATTTACAACAGGACACAAATGCATGTGTACTAAAATGTGGTTAAAAAACAAAGTGGATGCAAAAAGCTATAGACAATTTCAATACTTATAAACAAACACAAACAAACAATCACAAAATTCAGTTATAAAAAAAGAGAAGATATTCGTTTGCATATATCCACAAAATATTTTGTCCATAACCTCAATTAGAAACATCAACAAGAACAGCATTGGCTTTACATTATACCCAAAGAACAGTTGGTTGGCTCAGACAGCTTGCTGTGATAATGTGCACGCAGACCGCCGCAGTTTAAACATAGCCTGAAATGTATCATAATCAAAATAATATATCTTTAAATGTTGTCACTTCATTCATATTGCAATTATTTTCAGTATGTTGATGAGATCAACAGCATCCACCACAAACCTCGATGTAATACGACATCAAGGGATGCTATGCTCTTTCCCATGAGATGTTGTTGAAACATTAAGGGAAGACCTTCTGCCAGCATTCCCTTCGTATCTTTCTTGATGTTTACCAGGGTTGCTCATTGGGGAGTGACAGAGTGGATCCCCATAAATGCTATGACTCCTTCTTTCTGCTCAACATTGCAAAAATATTAGTTGTGAAAAGCAAATAAAATGTATGTTAAAGCTTTTTGTTGGAACATTGGCGAAAAATAACGTCTCGTCCACGGAGAACCCGCCCACAGTGGACACGGCGCACATCTTAGCTGAGACCTGTCTCGATGGGGGACTTAATTGGAACCAGGTTGAAAAATGTGACAGTTCCCCTCGAAACTTTGCATATTGTCCACTTGTTGATGACATGTAAAAAAAAAGATAAAAACTAATCTCTGCACGACATATGTGGATTTATTGGCTAAAAAATCCCATTTGTCGGACGGATTTGAGTCTTGTCAAAGTAAAAAAAAAAAAAAAGCTTGAAAAGGCATGTTGATTTCAAGTATTTTCCAGTAGTGCCTTCTCTGGCCATAACTGGTGCTTCCAAGCCAGTTCCAAGTTGCAAGATCTTGCAAAAAAAAAATAAAAATCGGAAGACGTGATTCTGTTATAACTATGCAAAAGGACAATAGAAAATGCCTATGGTCACGCGGTCCCCCAAAAAACATTGACCACATACAAAACTGCTACTACTCTGCTTACTACTACTGATTGTAATGTCAACAAAATGTGAGGTTTTATAAAAAACACAAATCATTTTTGTAGTGGTGTTGGCATGAAGGCAGTGAAACAACATTGCTTTGTGCTAATGCCTGAGAGAGAGAGAGCGGTGCCGACCGGGGACAATCCCCTTGGTATCTCCCCGCATGACTCTACTGCTAAAACAATCTTTCTGTCATTGCAATCATTGCAATTAATTAATAATCGACTTCACTTCTAACGTCACCATAATGGTCATAAGGTCTTTTACCGTACTGCTTTACAGTCAAGGGCAAGTCTGTGCATGTGTATCCAGCTTATCAACATTCAGACCTGCTGACCGCTAGCTCAAGCAGCCCCGAATTTACATTCCAGCATCATGAAAGTAAGGCATCATGGGGATTGCGAGAGACATGAAAAGAGTGATTTGCACTTGCATTGAGGTCATTC
The DNA here is from genome assembly GCA_900302395.1 of Bregmaceros cantori. Lineage (NCBI taxonomy): Eukaryota > Metazoa > Chordata > Actinopteri > Gadiformes > Bregmacerotidae > Bregmaceros > Bregmaceros cantori. The sequence continues at coordinate 10,758 of OMKY01096032.1, read as the reverse complement.
CCAAAGCAGGTTACGGGTGCAAAACGCAAGCCTGCGCTCAAATTTGCGCCACCAGCATTATGTCATTATCAGCTCTGCGTTTATCACTCTTTAAAAGGGGCGTGTCAACGATGCCCCCATCCTGGACGTTGCCCCGAACGAAGCCGGCCGGCGGCGTAGCTCAGGCCACCGAGGCTACCTTCTCACAGCTGCCCGCATTCTGGAGCTCTTGCTCTTGGACGGGGACGCGGCGTCGGTTCAGGCAGGGGAGTGCGATGAGAAACAATGTGATGGAGCCCAGTAGGACGCAACTACCGCTGAAGTAGAAGGCCACCTCGTACGACTGGGTCCAGTCGAAGAATGACCCTGGACACAGACAGACACGCAAAGGACAAGCATGTTCAATATACACTCTGCAACTTTTCTCATGTTTTTTAGAATGAAATTTACTTCTATGCTGTGAAGTTTAAGTGGTTTAAGTGTCTTTGCTCTGGAACCGCGTGCAAATGAATTACCCATGATGCATCGCTCAGACAAACAGGTTCCATACACCCCCACTGAGGAGACTGCATACTCGCAGTCACCGTTACATGAGCGGGATTTTGCTTTGCCCCAGTCTCGTTCAAATCAGAAAGAGGTTAATCACCCTCTTCTTGATTTGAGGCGGACACGCTCCCAGCTGTGTACATAACATGTTTGTTTATATTTTAAGTGTGTGCCCACAAGAGGTTTTTTTTTTTTTTAACCCAAGAAAAATTTTGTGTGTGCTGCTGTTTGTGCTACATGGCGAATGAAGCTGATTCTGATGTTATTAAGACATACCGACAACCGGTGGTCCCACGGTGATCCCCAGGCCTCCGAACAGCAGCACAATGCCGTGCGCCTGGCTCAGCCGCTCCAAACCCACCAATTGAGTGGTGATGTAGGACGTCAGCGACCAGTTCCCAGAGAAGAAACCCACAATGGCCGACAGCACCTGGAGTGCGACGTACGAGTTGGCGGTGGGGATGAAGAGCAGGGCGCTGCCCGCCGCGAGCAGACTGAAGGCATAAAGGTACACGCTATTGATCCACCGGATGTCCGCGAGGGCGCCCAGCACCAGCTTTCCAAGTCCCGTTGTGATAGCCACTATGGAGACGAGCGGGAAGGGGCACGGCTCGTCACCTGCCAGCCCTGCGCTGTGCGCCACATCCTCCATGAAGAGCACGGGTGGGAACGCGCCCACAGAGAACAGGAAGACAGAGACACAGAACGCCACCATGACGCGATCCTGCAGAGCGTCGGCCAGCGACATCGCGTAACGCAGGTATGCCTGGCGCTTGCGCTTCAGTGCCCGCGCCACGGCAGCACTCGCTCGGAAGAGGAGACCACGTTTCTTGCTGCAATTGGAAAATAAAGATCAGGGTTCACTTATTACTCTTAATGATGTAGCTAAACGAAAATCTATCATTAATTGAAAGTGAGCACTGTAAAAAAAAATGCACGACTCTCCCCTTTTTAAAACATTAAAGGACATTCAGGAAAATTGAAATTAACTAGAAAACACACAACACAACTTTAACTTTGACCATAGATGCCATTATACAGATTGTAAACTGTTGCTACAACGCAGCTGTGCATGAGCTACAGAGAATATGGTTGGGAATTTTTCACATACGTAGGTGGTAACCATATGCTTTGGCAGGGTGATTCCATTCCACATTTTTTTAAGTCATTTGGTGCAAGCGCCGTATTTCATTCTTTATTTAAGAGAAAGTGCTTAATCGGGAACTGGGATGTCCGCCTCCCGTCCCCCCCTTTTTGGCGGTCCATTCTGACCTTTTTTAAGCTTTATTCAGAATTAGATATATTTCATTAAATATTCACAACGACACAGAAATCAATCTTGTCAACTGGAAATGTAGTCAATTTTGGTTCATGTTAGCCAAGAAATATACAACAACTGAGGTCATTACTCAGACTTAAATGCATAATTAATTTAAAGTCTAATATTAAGATAAATGTCTTCATATTCATGTTTTTTCATGCATGTTTTTTCATATATTTCGATACATTGGTTGCCGATACATTTGGGGGGTACTTCCGGTGTCACGTGAACGTCACGTCCGGTGTCATTTAGTTTGATGTGTTTTTGGCAATTTTTCAACATGTATATTCGGTGGGAACACACACCTACAGGGTTATTTAAAACGGATGGTGTTCACTTTCGGTGTGCTATTCCACTCCCAAATGCTCTCGTGTGGATCTGTGACCCACAAATGCATGATCTAATAATCAGTGCAATTCTTTCCATTTTCTCATTCCTTTTGGAAGAACTAGTAGAAGCAGCCAGCCTATTGGTCCAGAAGAACATGTGACCACTCGGTGAGTAACTTTAAGTCGGATTTTGACTGTATTTCATCAATATTTATACAAAATTATGAACGGAGCGAGTGGTGTGATGTGTAACTGGTCACAGACGACATCTAGTGGTCGGATTTTGAACTGCTGTGCGTTTTGTGTGTTTTGTGTGCTCGGACCTCGGTCAAGTACCAGAGTTGGCATAGGCAGCAATAAGCCCCCTGTATTTTGCAGGTAAACTCGTCTATATTTTTTGTGAGTACCCCGAATATATAATACGGCCCAGCCTCACTGAGAGAAAGAAGTAAGCGAGAGAAGCCATGTTTAGAAAGAAAACCGTTCATGTTCTTCAATATTATGACGTTAAATGTCAAAAAAGCATGAGCTTCTTATTCCTTTTTTTGTGGAATACCTGATTAGGCCCAGCCCCTCCCAGATCCTGCCTAAAGCGGTCCCCAAGTAAACTTTTT
>OMKY01096010.1:0-11439 GCA_900302395.1 Bregmaceros cantori | reverse complement strand
GCCACGTTTTTTGCACAGTTGTGTTTACACAATTTAAATAAAACATGTTTGTATTACATTCACTTTACTCTCATATTATTTTCTGTTAGGCTTTTCAGAATACAACTATATGTGCCACATTAGTATACATGTTTACAATTAGTTGAAATACTTGAAAAAAGTAAAGGTGTTCCAAACTGCCTCAAAGCCTTTGAGAGGTCCTCGACTGCAAAGGGTTAATTTGTGTACCTCACAAACACACAGACCCACACACCGAATCACTCCCCCCTCTTTAAAAAGGGAAACAATGGAAGACCATTTAAGGAGTCCACACATAGAGGGCGTTCTGCAGTAATTGTCTGTCGGCTTCAAGTCTTGTTGAAGAGCTTTGAACGGCGTCTCGCGTCCACCAATCTGTGTAATTACACAGCCGTCAGCTGACTCGGAGTAATGTACAGCTGCCGCTTTCAACGCTCGCCCAATTCTATTAAGGGGTCGTTGGCGCACATTGTGTTTGCTATGTGATAACGTAGCGGAGCGGTAATGCAGATGACTGGTGTAATACAGACACCTCTTACACACATACACCGGGGCACTTGTTGTACAGACATCGCTATACACACACAGACTTACATACTGGCTGTATTAGTGACAGCTAGAGCTAGTGGCCCTGTCGTAGAGGCAAACAACACAATGTGCTCCTACCCGTTGATCTCAACTCAACAGTTTTTTTTTTACCTGCGCCTGGGCTGCGCCGCGAAGCAGGTTATGTTTTTGGTAGCGTTGGCTGGTTTGTCTGTCCCCAAGATAACTGAAAAAGTTGTGCACGGATCAGGATGAAATTTGAGTTGTTGGAAATGACACACGGAAGAGCGGATTACATTTTGGTGCATTTCTGTAGCCTGTAGCCTGAAACCGAGCCTCATTTTGCATGAACTACAGGATTCGTTGTTGTTAGGTGCTGCTGCAGTCTTAAGCCCAATTCACACTGCCATTAAATTACCTAGGGACCTCTGGTAATTCACAACTACCCCCTGGCCTCTGTTATTTTGTCGCACATTCTGACGGGATCAGTAAAATCCTGTATTTTGCTCAATTTAAAAGACATTATAACGCATGTGCCGTATTTTCGCTTCCTCACACATGTACACACATGCACAGACACGTGTGTGAGTATTAACAAAGTTAAACAAATTCTGAATTCAAACCATTGTGGTGTTTCGCCGAATCACAGTAGGTAACTTGCAGTGGAATTATTACTTTGCAAATCACAGACATCGCACATTCGCACGTCAAATGAAAGTCAGACGTCCTCCGCAATTATTCCAAATTACCAGGGATCCATAGGTAATAAAAGTCCAGTGCGAATTGGGCTTTAGCTACTGAAGCCAGCCCGGTCATTGTCGCTAGTTAGCCGCTAAGAGAGTGACGGGGGGCCATGTACTTGTTCACAAAAGGATGCTATCTTTTACAATAGGTACATGGATCACTAATAATTGTCCATGGAGGACCCATGATCCTGGTTGGTATAGTGCTTATGTACTGGTTTTATAGTTCCATTGTTAGTGGTTACAGCCCATGGGGATCTCTGTGCCTCGCCACTCACACATACTTCCGGGTACACTCAGCAGCGGGGCTGCTGAGTGAACTAGCTCAACTTATTTTAATAGTCGATTAGTTGCCTTTTCTTGAAACAATTAGTTGACTAATCGGTTAGATAGAGTGGATTGCCCTAATGTGGGCCCTTTTTTGCATTGTAACTTCCTAATGTGGGCCAGTCAGTTGCCTAATGTGAGATAGTGACATTTAGTGTTGAACAGTTGAACTTGATGTCAAATACATTACCGTAGTTTGCTTTTACCATAGTTTCACTGAGGCATTACCATAGAGACTGAGTCATTAGTTTAGGGAGTAGCCAGAGCCACTGAAGGTTAGGTGTCCCACAATGCATTTACATTAATCCACTCTATCTCTTCTAAAAAAAAAGGAAAGGAAGAACAGTGAGCGTCAATTACAATTACATTACTTCTGTTAATTATGTTTTCTTCAACACAAATTTACGCCTCTGATTTTTTTTTCCGATATTTTCATATTCCTATTCTGCAAGTGCTGTATGCTTAAGTGGGTCTGAACATTGTCTTGTACTGTGCATTTGTGTGCTTTTTGTCTGTTGTCAATTTTGTCTGTAGTGCTCGCTCTGGTAACAAAACATACATATACATACCATACCATACTCTTCCCCAAGCTGATATTGACACAGCAAAGGGTTCTCCACGAGTATGTGGAAATTTATTTCAGGATTTTTCCCAGATTCAGTGTGTAAATCAGGGATGGCAAGTAACAAATACTTAAGTACTGTACTTAAGTCGTTTTTTTCACATATCTGTACTTTTAGAAGTACTTTTTTCTCTGGTGATGTTTTACTTGTACTGAGTTGATTTTTAACAAAAATATCTGTACTTCTACTCCTTACTTTTCCCAAAACAGGCTTGTTACTTTTTTGCGCACCCATGGTAGGTGGTAGGGATATGTATCGTGTGAATGAGCCAGTAGGGGGCGGTAAAGCCAACAGATGTTTATTTCAATGTTCGGCAGTGGGATTTATGAACCTTAAATTGAGTAAGTTAGGCTAAGTTACAATGTATTCAAACATTCAAATATTGTAAAACTAGCATTGAAAATCTGCAATTTATATACAATTTAATGTATTTACTTTGTACTTTATACTTTCAAAAATACTTTTGAGTACATTTCTGAGCCTGTAGTTTTTACTCTACTTGAGTAGACATTTGGAACAGTACTTTGTAGTTGTACTCGAGCTGTTCACAAATGTATATTACTCTTACTCAAGTAAGAAATGTGGGTACTTTTGCCATCTCTGGTGTTAATGCTCCAGGCTATTCATGAATTCATGAATTGTCGAGATTTTGGAGGCTAACACATTCAAGATGGGTGAATTCAAGAAGGCCGGCGTTTGTTAGTGCAGCCTGGTGGGTACTGTTCAAGGCCTCTATGACGTCACAATTCCTACAGAAAGCATGACTCTTGCTGGGGTTTATTGATGCTACTGTTGCGTTTCGGGGATTCCTTTAGCAGTCGGTGCTGACTGCATAGTTGTAGTTTTAACTCTTTTCTTGGCAGTATCTCTGCTACTGTCGTTACTAACTTGGGTAAAATTCAACAAGATTCTCCTGTCTGTTGATACAATCCTAGTCCCAACAGCCCATTCCTTTCTCCCACCCAGTCCCCAAAACAGATCTAATGAGGAGATAGATGAATACATTATTGCTCCCCAGAAGAAAATTGGTTTTGGTTGGACAGAACGATCGAGAAGATAACAAAAAGCAAAAATGGCAAAACCATGTTGTATTCCAAATTCTTTAACAAATAATAATAAATATGCAGCCAGCGAGACTCGCTTGCTTCTCTACTTTGCAGTATCTCAATACCAATGTTGGGGAGATGACTTTATGAAAAAAAAATATTTTACAGTAACAAGTTACTGATTAAAAATTAATCACTAACATCCAATTAACTCATGTAAAGTAAGGAATTACATTCCATTACTTCCATACTCTAAGGCAATAAAGTAAACAATTTAATGCATTGCAAAACATATAAAAAAATGATGAAATACCGTGACTTTTTTTTTTTGATTCAGCCATTTCGAAAATCTAATCAGTTCATGAACCTGAGCATTAACACATCGAATCTGGGACAAATCCATCCCTCGGGTCGAAAGTTATCGTGAAATACAGTTTGCTTAACTCCTATGTCAGTTTTTGGGTTTGAACACGAGTTTTGGGTTTGAACACTCAAATAAGAGTATTTAGTTGAATAACTTGAGAAACAGGAAGAGCGGGCTCCGGCAGTACCTTTACGGAAGCAGTAAGCATCAAAGAGTGCCGTGGTGTCCGGGAAGCCTGTGCGGTCAGCGTTGCTGTAGACCGTGCGGACGCCCGGCTCCTCGCCACCGCAGTTGCGGCGCGGCACGTTGATGGGGTAGCGGACGCTGCCGTCGGCCAGCCACCCCGGGTCACAGCGGTCCAAGCCCGCCTGCCACGCCACAAACAGCTGCCCGGCCGTGGCCAGCTGGGCCCCCAGGGTGTGGCAGTGTGTGGAGGCGGTGGCTAGGGTCAACTTCTCAGGGCGCGCGGAGTGGAACACCTCACCTGGCAGAAGAGAATTCAGTATCAACAGGATATAAAGATATTAAGTTAACTATAAACCAGGGCTTTCAACCGGTTCATGGAACGAAAATTAAAACCGGGAACGGGAGCGATTTCGGACACAACCTATGTGTGGTTTTATTGTGGTTGATATTTTCATTGTTGTTGAAAAGTCAGTGAAGATGAATTTTCCACGGAAACAAAAGTCATCTTTTACAGTTAAAAGTTACTCATTAGAAATTGTAATCGGTAATCCCACAGCCCCATTTTAAAAGTAATAATTGTATGTGCATCGTAAAAAAAAAAAAGGTTATATCATACACAAATATCTACTAATTTAAGTAGTTATGCTTGCATTTAAACTAGAATATATATAAAGGCTTTCAAGTGTGTGTTAAAGTGTGGAAAGTACACTTATTTGACTGGGCCACGGACAGCAATCACTATAATTTACCACTAAAAGGTGTCATTAGCTTCTTTAGCTTCCTCCAGTAAGGGAAGGCCCAGCTGGTTACATGCCTGCATTCCAAAGCCTCTGCATTCCAAAATGGATTTTGGCGTATCAATTGCCGTGCCAAATAAACTACCCACTTATTTTGTTAGGGTTCCTCCAACACCCTGACACTAAATCCAGAGAAATTAAGTAAGAGTAAAATACATTTATTAAAACACAACTCGAGCACGACTACAAAGTACTGAGTAGCGTAAAAAGTACACGGCTCAGAAATGTACTCAAAAAGTATTTTTGAAAGTAGAAAGTACGGACTCTAAAATGTTCCCAAAAGTATTTTTGAAAGTAGAAAGTACAAAGTAAAAAAAATAAATAAAATTGTATATAAAATGCACCTTTTCAATATTAGTTTTACAAAAACCTAGCCTAGCTTACTTCACTTAAGGTTCAGCGGCGACACCTAATGGCTGTCTCCCATAATACAGGTCCATGTGCACTCGTCATTCAAATACTACAGTAGGGGGGCATTACCGCCCCCCTACTCGCTCATTCACACTATGCATATCCCTACCGCCATCGGTGCGCAAAAAAAGTAACAAGCCTGTTTTGGGGAAAAGTAACGAGTAGAAGTACTGGTATTTCTGTTAAAAATCCGCTGAGTACAAGTAAAAACTCAATAGTACTTCTAAAAGTACAGATGCATGAAAAAACTACTTAAGTACAGTACTCAAGTATTTGTACTTTGTTACTTGCCATCTCTGACTAGATCTAAAACCCTAGCCTTATCTATAACCTAACCCTAACAAAATAAGCTAGTCGTTTTTGGGATTCAAGCTTTATTAGAATGGAGTTATTATGGAAGGGTGAGTGCCCCCCAGTCAGGCCACTGTTAGCCGCCATAGAGTGGAGCATCTCAACAAACAGACTATTAGTTGATTGGGAATAATATCACTTCTCTGCCTCCAACTAGTTGGTTTGAAAGTTGACATCTGCCCTAGATTCCACATTCCAGGTTTGAGTGAAAGCACACTACAGCGTGGAGGCTTCTGGCACAGAGTTACCAACTTGTCACAGTGATGGAATTATCGATAGCTACGGGACGTAATTGGATGCTGCACAGCAAACTCTGAGTTCTGCTGTCAGCTACGGAGGATCAGAAAAATCAATGCATCACATTTCTAACACTTTGCCACCCAGCCCAATGCTGCCCTTGCTCGTTGCTGTTTTTCTGCTGTCTTGTAGAACCCAGGAGTAAAGTCCACTTAGGAGACACTGTTAGGAGACAGTATGCTTGGGGAAGGCACTATGTTCCGAAATCTCTATGTTCCGAAATCCCTATGTTTCGAATCCCTATCTTCCGAAATCTCAATCTTCTGAAATTCAACCCACGATTTCAGAACATAGGGTGGATGATTCCTTCTTCCGAAACGGCCCTATCTTTTGAAATCCCCATCTTCCCGAAAAGGCTCGACCCTGTCTTCCGAAATCTCTATCTTTCGAATCGGGTTCGTGCGCTTGGTGTGGCTCTCCGTGCGCCACCAAGAGCCGCCATTTGCAGAAACACACATGCACACGCACAGATTTCGAAAGATCAGGACTTCGGAAGATAGAGACTTTCAGAAGATAGGCATTTCGGAACATAGGGATTTCGACAGATAGGGATTTCGAAAGTTAGGCATTTTGGAACATAGGGGTTAAACCGTATGCTCAGGCCAACATGCTAAAAGGTACATTTTACATGTGCTCTGCTCCGGTGAAGGTGACATTATTCGATCGTTCTGCACCAACTTATACATCGCCCACCTGTGGTGCAGGTACAATACAGCCTCAATAGGATACAGGTGGCGTATAATGACGCTATGAGGCTGCTGCTGCGGGCACCTCGTAGTTCCAGCGCTAGCGCTCTATTTGTGAATCTGGGTGTCCCGACCTGTCTGGCCGTATTGCGCAATCAAATGTACAAATGTATATTTCTTTAAGCGAGAACGTAGTCATCACCGCCCTGTCTGATACGATTCAAGCTCACTTAGATTTACGTCCACAATATGGAGTCACTGGCGATCATGCCTGCTACTAATTTGTAATAATCTGCCTTTTGAAAAAATGTTTTTAATGTATTTCTTGTTATGTTGTTATATTGTCACATAATGTATTGTCACATAATATAACAATATAACAACACAAAAAGAAATACATTAAAAATATTTTTTGTCATGTGTTGATATGGACCACGCTGTGGGTGTGTCTGAAATAAAAATATTCATTATTTCATTCACTCTCCTTTTAGAAATATCCCCATTATGACCATCAACTTGTAATTGTTGTGTGACATTTCTGAAAGGAGACATTCCAAAACATTAGATTATATTAGAACTAGATTGAGAGCTGCTCGAGGAGCAGGTGTTGCATGTTGAGACGGGACACACATGCCTTGAGGGCACCGGGAGTCGTGAGTTTGCTTCCACTCACCGACAGTTTTGACCAATTCCCCCCTACCCTTCTTCACCCCTTAGCAAACTCAAGACTCTCCGAGTATATGTGCTTTGTAATAGAGTCAGAGCTATATCTGTATTGTGTATTATTGCAATTACATGCATGGTAAAAATTAATAACATTTTTTTTTGACATTCAGACGTTAGTCATTTTCCCTCCAACTGTCCATTCCCCTATATACAAACAACATTACACATCGATAACAATCTCAATGAAAACGACATGACATTTTAATGTAGTGTGTGAGTAGCATTAAGCACATATTTTCCTTGAGCCATGTGTCTAATAAACTAAACTAAAATAATAAAAGACTCATCCTGTTCTAAATGACGATGCCATTGAAATGAATACAACACTAAAAAGTCTAACTTCTTTCCAATCCTGCTAACAATTTGGTTGACAATTGACAGCACTTTTTGCTTCAAATTTTTACAGCTCTAAAATTCATTATATTGGTTAAATATCAGTTATCGGTCCACTCCGCGAAAATTGCTTAACGGTATCGGGCCAAAAAAACGTTATATCGGTTGGCCACTTCTTTGTAGTACACTTAGTTTACAGACTGAGCGACAGCAATTCGCTTAAATGGAATTTTGAAATTTGGAAGTGATCTGTTGCTTCTATCTTGAGCCCTGTTTGGGTCCATGGGGTAAACTATGCTGTGAGTGAGTGCACACACCCAGGCATATAGCCTGGCGAGCCAGAACTAACGCATCGTCCACGCATCGCACAACGCTAGACGCTTGCATTGGGTCTGGTAAAACCAGGGACGGAAAACGTAAAAAAAAGTGTCAAATTATGTAATCCAGTCACAGCGCAGTAGGTGTCACAACCAAACTCCGCCCACATCTCGCATAGCCCATACACACTCCACCCATGTCTTACGTAGCCCGTACAAACTCCCCTATGTCCTCGCTTTGATTCTGTACCGACGGCGACCCTGATTGTTCCAGACCCAATGCAAGCGTCTAACGATGTGCGATGCGTGGACGATGTGGTGGTTCTGGCTCGCCTGGCCAGCAGGCATACAGGATCAGGCTAAGATCACAGAATAGTGTTCTTTTTTTTCACTTTAGTTTTCCTTTAAAGTGTAAACACCTTGTGCTATTTTCACAGGGGAACAGCATTCCCTGGAATCAGAAGGATCTCCCATAAAGGGATCCATAGTTAAAGCTGAAACCCGGACCCTCCAGCTGTACCTTGCAGTTGCTTGGCGAAGCAGTAGACGTCGAACAGCTCTCCAGGGGAACGTAGGCCGTAGTTACGCACGCCAGGAGAGTCTTCGCGATCTCCGTAGCAGCCAGGCCTGGGCGATTGAATGGGGTAGCTGTGGGGGAGGAGACGGTGTTAGTGACAGATGTGGTAAATTTCATCATCGCATTGCATTTGTTACGAGAATGCTAGTTTACCACCAGAATCAGCTTTATTGTGCAACGTTGCACATGCAAGCAATATACAAAAATGGAATTTACAATCGGACACTTGAGACACTCTGGTGAACATGCAATTATAATAATAACATTAATGATATTAATAATAATAATAATAATAATAATAATAATAATAATAATAATAATAATAATAATAATAATAACTAGAAGCACTCAGAGATTGCAAAGCTGTGCCGTAATGGTACAAAATTTTTTTAATTTTAGTGCTAGCGGTAGGTGTGGCAACCCGTTATCAATGCAAGTGCTCGTAGAGTAGTGTAATTGCGATTTACGCCACCGGCGAACATGCCAACTACATTTCCCAGTGCCTGCTTCATATAGCCTGTCTCCATAGCAGACAGCTGTGTGTACGTGTGCGAGCTCGTGCACTGTTCGCCTGCCATACTACACGCGCACGTGTATGCGCGTGAGCACATGCGCATGAACGCACGACCACAAACATGAATACGAGTCCGTACACACAGACACACACACACACACACGTTACGAGGGCAGCCTATAAAACAGCTGTATAACGTTATATCAGAAGCGAGTCTCCCCCTTTCAGCACTCCGCGAGGCTTGAGGGTGCTGGCCAACCACCCGGAGAGCAGACTGATTGGCCAACACCAAGTACCAAGCACATGGGCCGTGGCGCATCCACCCCAGCAGGTGAATGATGAAGATGGCACAAAGAAATGTGGAGAAACAAAAGGCAGCTTTATAAGTGGCTTAAAAAAAAGAAAAATAAATAAATTGATGACGTCACAAATCGCGTAACTGTGGTATTTCATGAGGATTGTTTGTCATTCTGAAGTACAAATCCATACAACAGATTTATTTCAACCTTTTACAAAGCCAGATGCCCCAGTTAGCACAGCTCCTCAGCCGGTTAATGACGAGAGACAGCACCTGTTCACACCTGGTGGGACTTTAACTTTAGACCAGGGATAGGGCAATCTTTTAGACTTGCGGGCCACAATGGCCTCTAAAATTTGGACATTTTGAGGACGGGCAAGGAGAATTTGGATCCATTGAATATCTAGCTTGTGTGCAATCTGCAATCCTCGCTGATGAAACCAAATGTGCCATCTGTTGGAAAATGATAGAAAAAGAGATCTAAGGGAAATAAATAACACATTTAATTACAGGCACAGTTCACCAGACAAATAAGAAAAACAAGCTAAAAAACAAACAAACGACTCAAGTTCTGATAGGTAAGCGGGAGGACCCACCATTCCGAAATAACTCTGAACTCTCGTTCATCCAACCATCCCAAAAACTATCCACTTATTTTGTTAGGTGTAGGTTTGGATTAGGTTAAGGTTAAGATTAGGGTTAGGGGTAAGGTTAGGGATTAGGGTTTGGAGGAACCATAACAAAATAAGCAGATCATTTTTTGGATTTGCACTTTACATCATGGTAAATAATACGAGAATACGAGAATTAAATGCAAGAGTTTTATGGGAAGCCAGTGTGATTGGTGAAGAACGACAATAATAATAATAATAATATTAATAATATTAATAATAATAATACATTTTATTTTAAGGTGCGTTTCAGGATCCTCAAGGTCGCCGCACAGAGTTACAAATAAATATAAACGGTCCGGGGGTCAAGGGTGAATCAATGGTAATTGTGTTTGAACAGATGGGTTTTGAGGAGTGACTTGAAAGAGTTAATGGTGTCAGTGTTACAGATACCAAGGGGGGGAGACTTCCAGAGCTTGGGAGCTGAGCGGCTGAAGGCTTGTGATTCCATGGTGGAGACACGGGCTGGAGGAATGATGAGGTTTAAGGAGGAAGCAGACCTGAGTGACCGGGTGGGAGTGGAGATGTGGAGGAGGTCGGACAGGAATGCAAGGGTATGGATAGCTTTGTAGGTTATCAGGATTTTGAAGTTAATATGGAGTTTTATTGGAAGCCAGTGGAGTTGTTGAAGAACCGGGGTGATGTGACTGTTGATGGGGGTTCTGGAGATGATGCGGCCTGCGGCATTTTGGAGGAGCAGGAGTTTATCCAGGAGGTTTTGGGGGAGACTGAAGAGAAGGGAGTTGCAGAAGTCCAGGTGGGCAGACCTTGTGGGAGATGACCGAGGTCTTTGTATCGATGCAAGCTTAGAGAGGGTCAAATCCCTTCACCACTTCCTCCACCGTCGCACCACACAAGCCAACAGAGCTGTTGGCGCGTTGACACGGCAACAACACAACGACAGATGAAGGAGCGAATAAAGCGTGCCAGAATGCCAAATAAATTAAACACCGACTGCGATGCAACACAAGCAATAATAATAAAAAAGACAGAGAGAGAGAAAGAGAGAGAAAAAAATGGCTGCCACGGCCCTACAACCAATCTCCCTTCGTGACATCAGTAAAAAATAATAGTGCAGTAAAAATAAACAGTGTGCAAACAATTTGGGTACATGCTTCCCAAACAAATGTAAATTAAAGGGATATTTCACTCGCACTGTCTTTAAATACCCCAGCGCCTCCGGCTCCACTGTTGGAATTGGAAAGTAGTGTCGATAAATTGTGGATAATGCGCAGAGGGAGAGGATTCCATTTTATGCACTAGTATGTCATAGTCATTACCAAGCAGGAATTTAAATGACACCACACATGACATCACGTCCATGGGCCTAGGGCTGAAACAATTACTCAATTAATCATGAATATGCGACTACAAACCCCCACCCCAAAAAACACTCAACCAAAACGGTCTTGCCTCTGTTATCAGCATTCCAACTCTTTTGCGATACTATGAAAGCTCTGGCTTGTATTATCAACTGGAATTCATAACTATATTAATTACTTTGATTGCTATAATTGTTCTGAATGGGTTCTCAATTGCACAAGCGTCCTGCATAACTAGAGCTATGGGATTAATTCACATGGAAATCGGAATCTAAATATACAGAAT
>OMKY01095980.1:0-12468 GCA_900302395.1 Bregmaceros cantori | reverse complement strand
GCTGGCAGTATGTGTGGCAACCCATTATCAATGCAAGTGCTCCTAGAGTAGTAGCCTGGCGAGCCAGAACCAACGCATCGTCCGCACATCGCTCAGCGCAGGTGTGAGAGACGCAGCCACGCATGACGTCACTATGGAGAACGGGGATTGTTCACCCGTTAATAATGTTATATTACTAATAGGCTACAGAAATGCACCAAATGTAATCACTTCTTTCTTGCGTCATTTCCAACAACTCTGCAAAATTTCATCCAGATCCCTGCTCAACTTTTTCAGTTATCCAGGGGACAAACCAACGTGACCAAAAACGTAACCTGCTCCGCGGCTCCGCCCCAGTGCAGCCAATAATAATAATCTATCATAAGGTCTTTCTCATGGTACCTGGTGTGTGGAACTGCAACTGGTTAGCGGTGCTGTTCTCTCCGTGCGTGCCGGAGTCAGAGGTCATATAAGCTGTCTCGTTGGTCCTTCGCATTTTCTTCAGGTCACCTGAGTGGCCAGGTGTTGGTTGGGGGGAGAACACCCAGTTATAGTTACATCGATGAATGAGTCACTTCTTTAGAATTTGTCTTGGAATCATCAAGAACCAATCGTGTAAATATATGCTAGCGGTCAAACACAGCTTGCAAACTAAACTAAACTAAACAAACTAAGCTGACTGTGTTATTTCATGTTCAATTGTGTGGATAGACCAAATAAAACTAAAAGTATGCAGTCGTTGCCAACCGCTAAAGGGATAGTGACGAAACGAAGCGGTAGAAGCATCAGTGAGACCCAGCAATGTTGTAGTCATACTTTCTATATGACTCAACAGTTTCGGACGTCACAGGGGCCTTGTGTCGACACACAATCAGTAGCTCCATGTGCGTTATCACACACATATAAAGCTATCACACAAAGGATAAAAGCCAGCTATCTTAAATGGTTTTATGCTTTATATGAAATTAAATGTATTTATTTGTATAGCACTTTTCATGCAGAGCAACAGAACGTGCTTTACTGAAACAGAACAATGAACGGTACGTCAGTCTCTCAACACAGGCAAACACACACTGACACACACTTAGCCAATTATCCTTTATGCTAAGCTAGCCCACTAGCCTTTACAATAGGTTAGCCAATTATCCTTTATGCTAAGTTAGCCCACTAGCCTTTACAATAGGTTAGCCCATTATCCTTTATGCTAAGTTAGCCCACTAGCCTTACAATAGGTTAGCCCATTATCCTTTATGCTAAGTTAGCCCACTAGCCTTTACAATAGGTTAGCCCATTATCCTTTATGCTAAGTTAGCCCACTAGCCTTTACAATAGGTTAGCCCATTATCCTTTATGCTAAGTTAGCCCACTAGCCTTTACAATAGGTTAGCCCATTGTCCTTTATGCTAAGTTAGCCCACTAGCCTTTACAATAGGTTAGCCCATTATCCTTTATGCTAAGTTAGCCCACTAGCCTATACAATAGGTTAACCTTCTGTCCTTTATGCTAAGTTAGCCCACTAGCCTATACAATAGGTTAGCCTTCTGTCCTTTATGCTAAGTTAGCCCACTAGCCTATACAATAGGTTAACCTTCTGTCCTTTATGCTAAGTTAGCCCACTAGCCTATACAATAGGTTAACCTTCTGTCCTTTATGCTAAGTTAGCCCACTAGCCTGTAGGTTAGCCTTCACACATACAGTAGGCTGATGTACCGATGATGGTAACATCCTAGTTATAAGCCATGTCAAAGAGATGTGCCTTGAGCTTCTTCTTAAAAAACGTTGTACGGCCCTGAGGGCCTCCGGTGGACTACTATATACTAGTCGATTTAGAATTAAATGGAACACCACGGTGGCA
Organism: Bregmaceros cantori; assembly: GCA_900302395.1. Classification (NCBI taxonomy): domain Eukaryota; kingdom Metazoa; phylum Chordata; class Actinopteri; order Gadiformes; family Bregmacerotidae; genus Bregmaceros; species Bregmaceros cantori. Next base: position 10,634 of record OMKY01095980.1, on the reverse strand, counting down.
CAGTGGCTAGCATTGCTGCCTCACAGCTAGAAGGTCCTGGGTTTGAATCCCAAACTGGACAGGTCCTTTCAGTGTGGAGTTTACATGTTCTCCCCGTGTCTGCGTGGGTTTCCTCCAATGTTATGTAAATATCGCTCGCTGCCGATACCACCAAAATGTCCGCCGCCCCCCAGCCGTGTCGTCGCCATGCACCAGCCCTATTGCCATGGACGTTGCCGCGACAATTCCGATATGCTTCTAACACCGTTACAAGTCTGTCTCTCCCTCTCTATCTCTCTCTCTCTTCCTCTCCCTCTCTCTCGCTGTGTCTCCCTACCTCCCTCTCTTGGCTTTTCTCTCTCCCTCCGTCTCTCTTTCTCTCTGTCTGTCTCTCCGTCTGTCTCTCTCTTCCGTTCTCTTTCTCTCCCTCCCTCTTTCTCTTGGTCTCTCTCTCTAGCTTTTTTTTTCTCCCTCTCTCGGTCTGTCTCTCGCTCTCGCTCTTTCGTCTCCTTTCTCTCTCTGTCTATCTCTCTCTCTCTCTCTCTCTCGCTCTCCCTCTGTCGTCCCCTTTCTCTCTCTGTCTATCTCTCTCTCTATCTCTCTCTGTCTATCTCTCTCTCTCTCTCTCTCTCTCTCTCGCTCTCCCTCTGTCGTCCCCTTTCTCTCTCTGTCTATCTATCTCTCTCTCTCTCTCTCTCTCTCTCGCTCCATCTGTCTTTCCCTCTCTCTCTCTCTCTCTCTCTCTCTCCAACCGGTTCATTCAGTCTGACCGTCTCTCTCCCCGTGTCTCTCCATCTCACCTGTTTCCTAACAGCAGCAGGCTTCGCCACGACGCCCGCTGACACATTGTCGCCGTCGCCGTCAAAGTCCCTGTCAGCGGCAGGCGAGCGTTCCGGCGCGTTCCGGCGCGTTGCGGCGTGGCGAAGCCGTCACGGAGACCCACCACAGCCCCTCAAAGCAGTTTGCAGCATCCTTAGAATGCTGCGGGTGCTACCCCAAGATATATACCTATATGGAGAGATGTGTGTGTGACTTTGCTTCTGGGCCGTAGAGATAGCGCAGTAATTTCCTTTTGAGCGAAGATAACGACCCACAGCTGCCAAAATGTGCAGCTGTTGGCTGGAAAGACCGAAAACAGGCCGTAAAAAACCAGGAAAACAAGACGGAGCCAAGGGCATGTATAGCGCTTAGGACGCAGCACTTTCTGTACCGGCTGTAAAACACCGGAGGAATCTGTGAGTCTGTTGGTGTACAGTAGGCTTGGGTTAGCCCTTAAGTTAGCCTGTTACCAGCCAGTTAGCATGATCCTTTATGCTAAATTAGCCCACTAGCCTGTACAATAGGTTAGCCCATCAGCCTTTACGATAAGTTAGCCCACTAGCCTTTACAATAGGTTAACCTTCTGTCCTTTATGCTACGTTAAGTTAGGCTATGCCCACGTATCACGTCTCCCATACCAAACTATGCCCACGTATCACGTCTCCCATACCAAACTATGATGATTTGTTGGTTCTGGCTCGCCAGGCTAGTTCTACATTTGTATTTGAACGCGTACAGCCGAGTTCGGGTCACGACCTCCACCGACTCCGCAGCACTCGTGGATGAGTGCGCAGGGTAAACATCGCGGCGCGCGGAGCACCTCGGCTAACTTCCCGACGCATGCTAAGTGCACGTCGACGAGCTCTCCTATGTCTCCCGCTGTCTCCTGTTTATGTTTGCGTGCGCGACAGAGATGCAATCATGTGTTTGGGGTGAATTTGCATGAGCCGGGGAGGGAGAGGGAGAGCGTCGTAGCAGCCGCCGCAGCAGCAGCGTGGTTATCAGGAAGCTCATGAATAATAAAGGTGCAGGTATTTATAATGTATGATCAGAAGTTTGGACAGTGCTGCCTCACGCTGGACGCAGATGGATGGACATTCGGCCGCGACACCGCCTGGTCGTTCCCTGGAAAACGCATGTTTCTGAAATTGCAGCTGCAATCAGGCTGTTTATTTTAGAATTTTGGTGGTTTCCAATATTTTTGTGCTGCATTATGAGAGAAGCTGTGGATCTATAAACTGTAATGTTCCTATGCGTGTTTTTCTTATCAGACTATGGAAATCATTTTTGTATTAACTATTCAAAATTAGCTCGAATGTAGACAGAAAAAAGGTGCATTATAAGTACGGCTACAGGATATAATTGGGCTAAAAACACTATTGCACTGCCTCCCGGAGTAAAAAAAGATAAAAATAATAATTTGAAGTGTGAAAAAATGTAAGGCTATTGCCTTACTTTTTGACAAATCTTTTAAAAAAGTTTTGCCGTAAGTAAAGCTATAGGCTAAAAATCTGAAAAAAAAGAATTGCGCCGTAAGTAAACCTATGGGCTAAAAATACTATTGCACTAACTCCGGAGCGGCTCCATGATTGGCTGCTCTCCCCTTCTTAAAGGGGCTTCGGGCGCTGGGCCTATGCAACGTCCTGTTTCTCTCTCGGTGAGAACTGAGGGGGACAATTTATGTTTTGTATAGCCAGATCTTCCTCTCTCTACACTCCCTGAGCTCTCAGTGTAGCTTATTGTTAGCCGCCTAGCTTAGCAGCCATCGAAGTAACCAGAGGCTACTCTTCACTACTGCTGCAGGAATCACCTTCATCTCCACCTCTAGATCCGGCTCACCGGTCCCGGACCAAACCACGGAGATGAGTACTTTCTCTAAGACATTTTAGTTCGTTACGGACATTTATTGTTCGTGTTCAGAGACTCTCGTTGCCTGTACACTATTGCTTTTGTTTGCATTCGCACACTGTGTGCTACAAGTGTTTTGTGTTTGATTCCTGTGTTGCAGAAAACGGATGACGGCATTGGTTGCCATTCAGTCATCCAAACTTTCATTGCATTCCTGACTGAGTCCTGTATTCCTTTATTCTTTTATTCTCGCTGTACGAATCATAACACATTTCAAATAAGTAAAACGAGGTATAATTCGAGCTGGTTTAGAAATACTTCAGCTAGCAAAGAAATACACATAAAGAAGGCTAAATATGAAGTATTTAGTGATATCTGATCAAATATAGATGTTACATATAAAACACACAGGCATGCATATGCGTATACCCACCATCTGCTCAGAAGACATTGATCAGACAGTTAAATCCACATGGAAATATATATCAATTTATAAAGCCAACATTCTGGACTCACCGTTTCATAAGATGTATATTTAAACACGGCTGAAGGTAAGTCCCCTAGATGATATTGAAAGCTCCAATAGAAATCCAAGATTACATGACTATTTATTTTTCTGCTTTCCCACTGGAAGGCGAGGCCAGAATGGCCAAATAAGGAAGCGAGACAGCATACTCACGTTAAATGGACAGCGAAAGAGTGGGCTCGCACACTCGCCGCTCCCCTTCCTTTGTGCATTGAAGCCCAGGATTTTCTATTAGCAGTGGAGAGCCTACTAGTACTTGAGAAGTGTTGGCAGCACATGTCAAAATTTACACTCCTCCTCCCTCCCATGTGGTCACCCTACTCTCAGGACGCTCAAAAACTCTTCTTCGCCTGATGGGGAAATTACCAGACACACACACACACACACACACACACACACACACACACACTGTGGTCAGATTGAATGTTGTTCTTATTGGCTTCCGTGTGCATAAACTGTTGGTGCTAAAGGTATTGCATTTTTGTTTATCAAGCCCAAAAATATATATTTACTCATTCATTTTAGGCCAGGGAGGGAACTGTGAAAATAACTCATTCTCCTTAATTTTCATAGTTTTTTTTATAGATAATGATATGACCTCATGGTATCTAAATAATTACAACGACTGGACCTGTGGGTGGTGTGTGGTCATTTACCTCTCCCTGCTAGCTCAGTTTAAGTTGCCACTGCGGAGACAGCTTTTGCAGCAGAGAGTGCTGAATGCAGTACCTAGTGACCACTTGTTGGTCTATGGGTCGCATACAGCGCTGGCTGGAATGAGACTAACCAATATTTCATTGTCAGTTGTCTAAAAAGTGAATTAAATGAATATCACCTACACTGCGGCACCATGCTGTCACTGTAGCGCATTTGCAAGTTCTCTATAAGGTGTACTGTCACAGTTAGATTTTTCCTGTCTAATATGTGCTATTTCTGAACGCACTCCCCATCTCTTCCGTGCTCTCTCTAGCGCTCCGCATCTCTCTCTTTACAGACACTGAATACATCTTTTTATTAGATGGCAATAATTGGAATCCTGCAGCGCACTCAAAATGCCAGCTCTTCCTCAACCTCTTGTTCCCTGTGATTCGCTCTCGCGATCCGTTCCTGCATCAGCTTCCCGAGGGGCCACCGTGTCAAACTGTTTGCACATACAAGTCTGTATTTATTTATTGATCTATATATTTAGATGGCACCTCAGTGTTGATACATTCTATCTAAAAAACAAAACAAAAAAAATTTGATCAAGGGGGGCGCATGGTGGTTAGAGAGCACGTGCCACAGGCCAAGCAGCGTCTACTCTGACTCTTCATCCAAGTTTCCGATTTAATCCTGTCACTATCTCTCTCAATAAAGAATGAAAAGAGCTTGTGCCCCAAAGAATAACTTAAAAAAACAAAAAACAAAACTGTGATCAAGAATCTAATGGGATGTGCCCTATTTCTCAGACTCCGCCTCTCTACCTCTCTCTCGCTATGTTTGTTGTCTCCCTCCCTCTCGGCAGAGTGGAATCCGGCATATTTTTTCCAGTGGAACTGCATTCATTTCTATCCCTACTTTATTATTTTGGTAGGAGAAATAGTTGTAGCATCACTACCCACGCTCTCCTTTTCAAGGGGTTGCGTAGTGCAGAGCTAAGGAAAACCCTTTCTTTGTTGCAGAAGATCCTTGAGCAAAGCCTAACAGATGAATGGGATCTCTCTGCGTCTCCCTCTCTACCTCCGCGCTGCTTCTCGAGGCTCTCCATGTGCCTTTGCGTGGTGTGCTGACAGGAGCATGATCATGAAAGTAAATTGGTACAATTGAGAAGCTGCCCTAGAAATGATGAGCGGGTGTGTTTTTATGCTGTCCTCCTAGCATGAAATGTACCGGCCACTTCATTTGAAGTACAAGGCTTTTACTGTGATACATTACACTCTGTCTCTCTCCATCTCTTTCTCTTTTTGTCTTTCTCTCTCTCTCTCTCCCCTCTCTCTCGCTATCTCTCTCATTATTCTTCCTCTCTGAGACTAGCCTTTTTCATCCATTTACTGTCTCTCTTCTGTCTCTCTCTGTCTGGTGCCTCTCACTCAATCACCCAAATCACCAAAAGTCCCCCCACTTTTTCTGTCTCTCTTGCTCTCTCGGTCTCTATTCCTCCCTCTTTCTCCCTTTCTTCATCTGCCACTCTCTCTCTTTCTCTCACACACTTAATCACTGTCCTTTGTTCTTTTTCTCTCCCTCCTTCTCTCAGTGCTTAGTGCTTCAATTCACCAGAAACAATCTTTTTGGGAGGAGTTTGCAGATGGCTTTTGGTCACAAGAAATATGTGCATGTGTCCATTAGATGTTACTCATTAAAAATAATCATTAACACAATGCCTTTACCACATTAAAAATAAAGACTTTTTCTAAATTATTTTTAGATTAACATTAATAACAACTTTAATGAATGATTAAAGTTTCCACCACATGTTTATATTGTGGAGGATACATGTGGTGATATAATGTGTGTGTTTGTTCCTGTGAAAGCGATTGCACTTAAAGTAATATGCTGCATGAACAAGTACAAGTTATAACTCCAGGCTTCATCATTTTTAGATTTTTTTCACATTCACTTCTTCATGTAGCCTTCTCCAGGCCCAAAGAAGCATTTTACACAAAGGGAGATCCAGCCAATGAAGTAAATTTAATTTTCAATCGCTTCCTGTTCACATCAGCCAATTTGACTGAACAATGTGTATCTATGCTATATCTGCAACTAACGATTATTTTGGTCATTAATTAATCATTAGTCATTTTAACTGATGATGAAATAAATTAATCTGTTCATTTTTCATTTTTGAAACTCTTTTTGAAATGAGTATTAACCTGAAACCATGTTGTAATTGGAAATGGTTTGATGTCTCACTATCTCCACTTATTGTAGACTGTGTTCTAACATTTCCATTTCAGTATTAGCATAGAAGACCCTACTCTTCCGTGCTAGCTTATAACATTGGTTTTCCCCCCAAGGCTTAACATTGTATCCAACTGAATGTGTGGGGCCATTACGCTACAAATGGAGACTGGCGTTAGGAACAACATATAGCGCGTTGGAGCAAAAGATGGACCAGAAAAGGAAATGATTAATCGCTCTATGCTACTATACACTGCTGTCATACACACAAATATGGTCCCCATGATAACAAGAAAATGATGGAAAATGTGAGGTGTGTTGTAAGAGTTGCGTATGCTGATTCATGCCATATTCTTTAATCTAGACTTGTGCTGTTCCTTATGGCAGGGTGAACATCGGTCAAATGTTGATCCTTTGATAGACTTTTCTTCACATCTCAGAACCTGTCCAAGGCCCTGCAAATCACACTGATGTACGCAGCCGAGTGGAAGACAGGAACAGATTTGGACAAGCTGATTTGGAAGGCAACTACTCTCTTCTGTTAGACAGTAGAGAAACATAGCGGCTGTGGAGAGGTGTGGCAGGGTCAAGACTGTGTCATTCCGTGGACATCACAATCTATGATAACTTGGTTTTAGGAACCTAATGCAGATATTGTGGAGTTAACAAAACCGTCTTCATTTTCCATTTTACCTGGACTATTCGGTGGTTGATAGCTCCATCTATTTATTTATATATCTATCTAAGCAACTAACTACATTTATTCCAATGATCATACATCATCAAAAACCTGTACAGTGGGGTGCGCGGTGGCACAGAGGTTATAGAGCGCGCCCTCCCAGACCACAGGTCGAGCAGCGCCACGGGGTCTAATCACCTCTCCGGCTTTTCTGCAACGTCTTCCCCTGACTATTCATCCCAGTTTCCAATTTAATCATATCACTATCTCTCTCAATAAAGAATGAAAAACAGAAAAAAAAATCTGTACACGGTGCCATTTTTGTGCCCTGAGATATTTGGGTTAAATTTAAACTGTCGGTTGCCTGCCAGTGGGCGTTTTAACTTGTTTGCCTATTTTCTAGTTTCTATTTGCTATTTGGTTGAATGGAAAAATGTTCTTCAGCCAGACTGCCCTAGGGTGGGGCAAGTTAGCCAGCGCGTCCTTGGGCAAGACACTGAACCCTAAATTGCTCCCAATGGGTTGTGGTTAAGCGCCTTTCATGGCAGCTGCTGGCATTGGTGTGTGATTACTAGTAGCAAGTATTAAGAATAAATAGAAAAAAAGACAAATAATATAATTTAATTCCTTAGTTTACTTTTCAAATTATGTTAATAATTACTATTTTTAATGAGTAACTTGTTACTGGATTAAATTTTGAAAGTAATCTCACCAGCCCTGGCCACATGCATTTGTGCAAGTGCACCCATACACACGCACACACACACACACACACATATGCACATAGTGAATGAAAAATCTACTGGGTGTGGAACAATTGAGGACGAGGAAGGTTGAGGAGGGGGTGGAGGGGACATGACAGAGTGCACGAGGACGGCTGAGGGGGCTAGTCTTATCACAGCGTAGAGCGCCATGACATCACTCATCCACAATGCATTGCTCTGTCCAGGTTATAAAACACTACATGGGCTCGCCCCTCCCTATATCTCAGAACTGATCGAGGCCGTTTACTATTGCACTTATGTTATGCTGTGGGGGCCACACTCCATTGGAGAAGCATGCAGAAAGCATGATGGGTGAAAATATATGGGAGTGACACTACCACTCCCATTTTGAGAATTGGGCTGAATTAAAAACACATGGAAATCTGTTGACAACAGATTCAATAATTCATCTCCATGTCTCTATTATGCCTCATTCAAGTCTTTCACTGCCAAACATATGCCATAAGTTATTTTTTGGTCACAAGCGCCATTTTTCATTCTTTATTGAGAGAGATAGTGATAGAATTAAATCAGAAACTGGGATGAAGAGTCGGGGGGAGAGATTGCAGAAAAGCCAGGGACGGTAGTGAACCAGCGGTGCTGCCTGGCCTGTGGCCTGGGGGACGCATTCTCTAACCATTCTGCCACCGCCCACCCCGCCGCCCGGCAAGCATTTTGACACAAAAAAAGGTACAGCAAACCATTACGCATATATGAACAAATAAATCTTCTTCATTATAAACTTGAAAAGGTCAGGATTTTTACTTGCCTAACTCTTGAGGTGGTTTTGCCGGTGCATTTTCGATCATTGACCTGCCGTGGAACCCACATTTACTCCAGCTTGAGGTCACAAATAGAGCAGAATGATATTCTCCTTCATGGTGTTTTGAAGAAAACAGATCGTGGTTTTACATTTTTCATGTCCTGAAGCAGTGAACAGGCCCCCATAAATTCACATTTGCACCACCATATTTTGCAGTTCAGCTGATATTGTTGTTCTGAAATCAAAAGTGTATTCCCAAAACGTCAGTCAGGCCAAGCCAAGAATTTTTGATTTCCATTGGCAAAAACGAGACAAGCACTTTTCTTATAACATTGGAGATTTCACTTTGATATCATCAGAAACTAACACTGCATTTTGCTGCTACTGCCCTTCTTTTTTGTTTTCTTTCAGTGTGAGCACCATTTATCCATATTTATTGATAATATTAGTTGAAAACGGGGTTGAAGAGATTGGAGGAGGACACAATGAATGGGGGCCGTCCTTAGGTTCAGTGTCTTTAACCACATTGTCAACAATGATCCCCTACCCTTTTATTTTTTTACGTATTTTTTGGGTGTAAGCGTGAAGAGGAGGCGAGAGAGTGGGGAAGCAGACCTGCAGCACACTTATGAGGGGAAGCGATCACGCAACAACTGTGTGCGCTGTGAACTCAAGCCACAGGCACAAGATGTGTGCTGGAGGCTGCGATCTCACTGTCGGCGCCACAGAGTCAGCACCGCTACTACCCATCTAATCATTTCCAGTAATGCCTACCACATTCCATCCAACACTAAGCTATTTTGCCGCTGATGCATCGCTTTGACACTCACAAAGCAGGCGGTAAATCTTTTACTTGTTTGCCCCCTAAGCGAGCGGCACTCGCTATATGATCTTACAAGTTTGTTATTGCCAGCGAAACACTCCATAGATCATTTCCTAATGACGGATTGCAGCTCGGAAGCTCAGATGCGCTGCGCTGTGCAATATTGTGCAAACTATACTGTCAAGCGTGTATGTGCCGGCCTTGCAAATATTAATCCGACCCACAACAAAATAAATTCAACAAGACATTTCATTCTACAAGTATATGGAAAAAAATACATTGCGTTGAAACATTGCTATATCACCAAAAGACCAGAGTTCCCAATGCGACTTCTGAATTTGCAGTTCATGGCGATGTGTTTTCATCATTCTATTTCACTATCTCTGCGTACAATGGATTATGCACTAATATAGGTAATCTTTCTCTAGGAATTAAACTTCTCGTTGTTGCCCAACTCTTTTTCTGCCTTGTCATTACCAAGAATTGAATGTCATTCGATTTTTGCACAGCCACACATATACTCTGTTATGCTTAGCGTTCTTTTAAAAGCTTCCAGCATAACAAATGAATTTATTATCACCACATGTATAGCTTATGCCTTAGGGGATTTCTGCACCAAATGTCTAGCATGTGGATTGTTTACGACAACATATGTCCATATGTCGGCATCTCGTATAGAGAATAGAGAACACATCACCAATGAAGAAGTGAAAGCCAGATTAAAACAAGCCATCGGACCATATGCAGATCCTACTAACCAGAGTCAATAAAAGAAAACTAAAATGGTACGGACATGTCACGAGATCCCAAGGACTCTCAAAATCAATCGTTCAAGGCACAGTGCCAGGTGGAAGGCAGAGAGTAAGGCAGAGAGGAAGACAGAGGAAGTGATGGGAAGATAAGGTCCAAGAGTGGGCAAGGTGCAGGCAGCCCAAAATGGTTAGGGACATTGCAAGGAAAAAGAAAACCCAAAGCATCTGGAATTTGGAGAGACAGGTAGAGTGACACCTCCTTGATGTAGGAATACATTTGGTGGTGCCAGAGGATTTGGAGCCAGAGAGTTTTCTTTGTTAAAAACCCACGTTGCCGTTTGCTTCCGTCATTGCTTCTTTACCCCGAGTGGGGCCACAAACCATTTGGAGCAATGTGGTTCAGTGAACAGCCACTCTACCAACTGAGCTACAGCCCCCCATAATCAGCTACAGCCACTACTCTAAGCCTGGATGTGTGTCGGCAGGAAAACATTTTGCAACATGGCGCAGGATCGATGGAAGAAGGAACGCTTTACGACATATTTTCTTCCTAGGGCAACGCAAAGTGTATAGTGTACCGCCACTGATCCATGAAGGATGCGATGAAGACTGAGCAGGTCTTCTTACAACGTCCGCCCTCTAAAACCACTCACATCACCACTATCATTCCTCTAATCAGAGATGACAAAAGTACCGGGATTTCTTACTTGAGTACGAGTAAAATACATTTGTAAAAAACAACTTGAGTAAAAAGTACTGATCCAAATATCTACTCAAGCAAAGTAAAAAGTACAAGTGGAGAAA
>OMKY01095937.1:3414-24662 GCA_900302395.1 Bregmaceros cantori | reverse complement strand
TCGTTAAAGCCTCTTAGATCCGACAGGCTTGTGTTTAGCAAGGCAGCGTTCCAAACGTATTAGTGCAAATCACACAACTTGGACACACCAGAATACACAGTCAGCTACCTTGTTATACTACATGCTGCTTTATCTACTCATTGGATTGGAGAATCAAGGGAATTGACAGTGTTGGTGTAATGCGTCGTCCGCTTAAAAATAAAATGACACAAAAATTTTGAATACATTCATTAGCAACACACACACACACACACACCAACTGGACTTATCAAGTGGTGAGGCAGCAACTTCTTGGAAGAAATTAAAGTTGTATCCCTGGGACCTGAAATGAAATTATTATTATTATTTGTATTTTTTTTAATTCAACCATTTTATAAATGTCGCCCACGAAAATCGAATTACCCTACCCTAGCGCATTGACACACTGAATCTGGGACAAATCCATCCATCCATTCAGAAGATATCCCGCGTTAACATGAGGGATATGGACGTGGTGGCGGCACATGCAAAACCACCATTGCTATTTCAAAGTGTCGTTCTCAACACTGGGAAGCAAACACGTTGCACACAAAAAGCAAACGTCATACACAAAAATCAAATATCTATAAACAGCTGATTTGCCCTCTCTATTTAGTATGTCCATTCTCTTTTAGTTCAAGCTAAGCAGGATGCGTTGCTAATTGACGTTATTAAGTATAATAACTTATGTCCCGTGCTAAGCCAGTAACCAGGTCATCAGGTCAGCCCAGAGCATATATAAACCAGCAGAGCTGACACGAAGACACTACTCAACAACCTCTTGCTGCAAGAACAACAACCAACGCCCAGACCACCCTCAATCTCCACCATGGCTCAAAGACTGTAAGTCGAATGGCATTATTGTATGTAACTTCTCGCACAAGAATAAGTGATGAAATTGAAAAATTTGGAGCAAGCGGGATTTTCTCATTTCATTGACAGTGTTAGTGTGAAAGGGGTATGAGAGAGTGGGGACGAGCGGACGTGCAGTGTATGTCCGTGGCGAAAAGCGATTTCATGGCGCTGTGTGTGCTGTGATTTAAGCCACAGCAACAAGACTATGTATGGAGCAGCTGCGCCACAAGGCCAGCCCTGTGAATAAAAATTCATTAAAAAAACGTAGCACATGACAGAAATGCGGGCTGCAAACATTTGTGACGAATTGTGCATGCATTTTAAATCTAATTCAAAATAAAAATACTAAATAAATATCGCGATTATCAGGCAAATATATATTTAAACAATATAATTCTCCATGTTCGCTGACGCGGAACACCTTATGTTTTTGTCCCCTGGATTACTGAAAAAGTTGAGCATAGTTGTTGGAAATGACGAAAGAAAGAAGTGATTAAATGTTGGCGCATTTCTGTAGCCTCTAGGTAACATTATTAACGTGTGAACGATCCCGTCCTCCGTAGTGACGTCACACATGGCCGCGCCACCTGCATCTAGCGATGTGCAATGCGTGGAAGTTGCGTTGGTTCTGGTTCGCCAGGCTACTACTCTACAGGCACTTGCATTGACAATGGGTTGCCACACATACTGCTAGCACTAAAAGTACTATTTTTTTGTACCACTACGGCGCAGGTTTGCAATCTGAGTGCTTCTAGTTTTGAGATGTAACACGTTGTTTCTCTGCCAGTGTCCTGTACCCATCTACCTCTACAATGGTGGAGGCATACCAGCCCGCTCTTAGGACCTACACCGTCCCAGCCTCACCCATTGCACTGCAGCCAACGGTGACCCGCACGTCACGCGTCATCACCAGGCCGGTGGGTGACACATCTTTGCATGTCTAAACTTTACTATCATTATAATTGATTTGTTTTCTGTTGCCTATAAAAGAAAATGTCTCCTGCTGTATGAACACATTTTTCCCCCCACCAAATTTTACCAGCGATGCAGACTAGAGTCAAAAAACTTGACTCGCGAGTCACTCGAGTCACATAAACAGGGCTCGAGACTCGACTCGGACCCGCGCCCTAAAGACTCGGATTCGAGTCTCGGACTCGATTCGGGAATCTAGGTCAATGACTCTCGACTCTCCACGAGTATTTGACGAGTCTTTCCCTCTTTTTCGGCTTTTAAAAAAATCCATTTTTTTCCGCTTCCTTTCCATCCACGCGCGTAAAGGCATGCTCAGACAAGTGTCGTTCGACGTTAAACAATAGAAAAAAATGACTTGAGACTCGACTCGGACTCGTACCCTGAAGACTCGGACTCGACCCCTAAAGATTCGGACTCGACTCGTGAGTTCGGGACTTGTGTACATCTCTGGCAGACACATTGTTAGCCTGTGATGCAATCCTTTATTCAAAACAAATGCAATTGTAATCTAGGTTACATATTTTAAATGCAATTGTGAGGTTACACATTTTTGTATAACATGCAACCATAGTTATCATTTTGCTGTATCTTTTTTTTGGTTTTAATTTCTTCAATTTGCATTGAAGTGTTGGCATGAAACTCATTCATAAATAAAACTTGATAGAAGTGTTAAAGCATGTGTGACTAACTATTGTTTTTATTGTTTCAGGTGCAAGTGGTGGAACAGGTGATCCCCAGCTCTCCAATTGTCACCCGGACAGTGAGACGATTCTTCTGATCTGAGAGCCAAATTAAAAAAAAAATGTTTTTACCTCAAAACTAGCCTGTCTAAGGTGTGGTGGATGTCTAACTAGTGCTGCAGTGTGTGTCTTATGTTCTGTTTATGACAGACTTCTCTACTATACACTTTGCATGAAACATGAAGCTGATGCGCAGGGCGTGTGGTATTCTGAAGAAAGACGTTGCAGCTAGAACTAAGAACTAGAACCAACAAGCTACCGCTGTCGAATATTCCATGTGAAGTGGAGATAGATATATCCACTGTACTTGTATTTTGTATAGACGAGTTCGGCGGGTATTTCCGGTCTCTGAACGTCATGTCCGGTGTCATTTAGTTTGCCGTGCTTTTGGCTATTTTTCCAACATGTCTATTCGGGCGAACACACACCTACAGGGTTATTTAAAACGGATGGTGGTAACCTCTGGTGTGCTATTCCACACCCAAATGCTCTTGTGCGGATCTGTGACCCACAAATGCATGAGTTAATAATCAGTGCAATTCGTTCCATTTTCCCATTCCTTTTGGAATAACTAGAAGAAGCAGCCAGCCTATTGGTCCAGAAGAACATGTGACCACTCGGTGAGTAACTAAGTCAGATTCTGACTGTATTTAATCAATATTTATACAAAATTATGAAGGGAGTGAGGGGTGTGATGTGTAACTGGTCACAGAGCGACATCTAGTGGTCGAATTTTGAACTTGTGTGCGTTTTGTGTGCTCGGACCTCGGTCCAGTACCAGAGTTGACATAGGCAACAATAAGGCACCGGAAGTGACCTTAAGAACGGCGGGACAAAATGACTCCCACTAGTGTTTCGCACATGAACCCGTCTATATAGCTTAATGTCTTACTGTGCCACTACCTACTGTACCAGGATGCCTACCGAATTTCCAAAGTCAAACTCTACGTCTGCGTTTATCCACGACCTGGCAATAAAAACTGATTCTGACAACTGCATAGGCCCAGTTTTAATGTCATTACCGATTTGGAGAAAGTAATTTTTGTTAGATGACTAGTTACTGGAAAAAAAGCTAGGACCAAAATAATTTGGTACTGTAACTTGGTGAGATGATGAGACGTGTTGAAAAGAACAAAACACAGGCCGACATGAAGGAAATCGATTTTTATTGCTGATCTCTTGAGCCTAACAAAGCAGTCACAAACCACAAGGCTGAAAAGTGCCGTATTGTCCCAGCAGCATTAGTGTGCAAACCTCTTATTTACATCAGTCCTCAAATGAACCACACAACCTCCGGGCGCGCCTTGCGCTGTCCTCATAGGTTGTACAAGACGCAGCAACAACAGTCTTAAGTCACTTTCCCAACAAGTTTACGCTGCGCCACGCGCCATCCTCATAGGTTGCACAAGATGCAGCGACAACAGTCTTAAGTCACTTTCCCAAAAAGTTCACGTCGCGCCTTGTGCTGTCCTCATAGGTTGTACAAGACACAGCGAGAACAGTCTTAAGTCACTTTCCCAACAAGCTCCTGGCACGCCTTGTGCGGCCCTCATAGGTTGTACAAGACATAGCGACAACAGTCTCAAGTCACTTTCTCAACAAGCTCACGGCACGCCTCGCGCTGTCCTCATAGGTTGTACAATACGCAGTGATAACAGTCTTGGGTCAAAAAAGCTCAAAAAGTTTGATACTTCTTGTCTGAAATCTGAAATTTGTATATATCTAAATACATCTAAATATAACAACCAGGGAAACCACAATGACTTGTCGTATTGCTGCACTAAATCAGTTACTACATTTGATGTACAGCAATTATCCTAAAAAAAACCCCATTAAAATCCCATTTTACGATTTACGAATTAAACTGCTGTTGAATATTCCATGTGCAGTGAAAATCAAAAGCTCACAAGATTGAGGACTTGCTAAAGAGTTTATCAGCGCGTTCGGACGTTCTATGCGTTGTCACCTTCATACCTCTGTGCGTCTTTTGAGTTAAAGTGTGCAATAACAGAATATGTCCTCAAGGAGGCAGAATTGGCGCCCACCACAAAAATAGAATGATTGTGTTGCGAACGATTTTCATTTGACGGCATCGCCGGACATTCCCGGGCCTCCCCTATTTGTTGAAAACTGTTCTGGACGTTTTGTTCATCCCTGTGACCGGGACTCAACACATCATAAATATGTGGATAATTACGCATCAACTCCGCAAGTCTCCGCTCTGCTTCTTGTGTTGTGACATTTAACAGACTATGACTGCAGAGGGTTGTCAGAACGGCGGAGAAAAATCATCGGTGCCCTCCATTCAGGACCTTTTCCAGGACCGGGTGAGGAACCGGGTGCGCACCACCTTGGGATGGCGCTACAGAGCCCTGCGCACTAAAAGCTCTAGACTGAGAAACAGTTTCAACCCACGCGCATTGAGGATACTAAATGCAGGAGGTAACCGTGCTTGATATGTTGACAAGTTACATGTGCCGATTCTATGCCAATTCCATTTTATAACTTATGTGCTGCTTTTCTTTTTTTATGTTGACCTTGTTCATTACCTATTGATCTGGAGAGAATTGTTTGATGCCCAACTAAAATTCCATGTGTGTACTGCTGTCATGTGTGACTCCATATACATCCGTTCATCTATAAACGCAAACTCCCCAAATCCATGTCAAACATATGCATTTTTTTAAATTAAAAATTTTCTTCTGGTATTCGCTAAATAAACAAACAAGGTATTAACTACAAATACGACCTATGAGGACAGAAGAACCGCACCGGTTAAAAAGAGTGCCTCCAGCCATGCCAACAATACAATCAGTTCTGACCGAAGTCACTCATATGTTGTGTTTAAACCATGACATCAATGTATTTCAGTTAGAGGGGAAAAATACATTCAAATACTCTGAAAATAGTTTTGAAAATATGTTTTCAGCATTCATTTTTTTTAAAGACAAAGGAAAATAAATGGAGCCCGATCATCATGGACTATGGTTAACAGAATATTATTTTAATATTATTAACAGCGTCTCAAAATACATCGATCAAAGAAAGGGGAACAGATGAATCGACAATCAGCTTAACTTCATTGGATTCCAATGTTCTTTTTTTCCAAATAATCTTAAAAAAATGTGGTTTAAGATGACACAGGTTAAAAATATTGGTGGTTATCATTAAATGCTTTGGCAAATTAATTTGCACATAAACGCTACAAAATGCATTTCGGAGGAAGTGGCAAACGCTCAATAAGGCCAAGCACATAGTATGATTTCTATAAAGTGGTTATTTGTCATCGTTTCTTTAAACAGTGCTTTCAATGATATGTATCTCAACGTGACATTACAAAATGTATAAACCATGGTAAAATAGAAATGGTTTTCTCCCCCACACGCTGTAAAATATGACATAACAGTTTGTTGCATTCAAAGCGTCGCCTGGAAAGCACATTTGCATTCCGACAAAAAGAATGAATGAACAGTTTTTTTTTTTTTTTTAACTCATTCAATGCCAGCCCTTTTCAAATTTGGCACGTCCCAGTGCCAGGGTTTTTGCAACATGTTTTTTCAGGGCCCATAGAAAATTAAGTTCTGTGTCCTTGTCAACAAAACACATACCAAAGGAAACCTTTCCATATGGCCCGAGAGGCGGCTTATGGCACCATCTGGCGGGTAGAAGCAGTACTGCACCCAAATCCTTTTTTTTGTTGCAATAAAAGTCAAGGACATGACAACACTGCTTTGGCACTGAATGAGTTAACAATGACATTGACGTTGACTTGCCAACACGGTCATTAATATTAGTAGAAACATTATTAATTCATTTTAAATTGAAGGGGGTGGGCCTGTCGCATGTGTCATATTGCAAAAAATAAAATACATTTTATTATTTTTATTATATCAACAAGGTCGAATGGGCCACAAAAAAAATCATGTTATCCAGGGAACAGTGGGCAGAGAAATCACACATTATTCCTTTAAGACATTCCATGTGGATGAATTAATTCCAATTCTATTTGGAATAAAAACGTTTCCATGTAAACACAGCCGGCAAATCAGTTTGGAAAAACAGCAAGTCGTATCAAGCCATGGAGGTTTCAACTCCAGTAGGGCTGCTAACGATTATTTTGATCATCGATTAATTGCCAATTTTTACTGACGATTAACCGGTTAAATTGGTTCATTTTTCAAAGAAAATCGTACCAATTATTTGCGTGAATTATTATTAAATGTTCGCATTAATATTTCAATATTTTTTCTTCTGTGCTTAATTGTAACATATTCGGTTTTCCCCCCAAGCTTACGTGTTGTCTTTATTGTATTAGTGCCATGACACTGGGAATGGAGAATGGAATTGAGAACAACAAATATTTGGCGGAAGATGGGCCAAACAAGGCAACGATTAATCAATGCCGATTCATCGATTACCAAATTAGTTGGCAATGATTTCAATAATCATCGATCAATCATTTGCAGCTCTAAACTGAAGTATTTGAAAACACACTTTCCATGATTTGTTTTCGTCTGGAGATGCACAATATTATCGCCCTCGATATTAGCGTCAAAATCAAGATCGGAAAATATCGGTATTGGTTTCTGAATACCGTATGAATAGAGTATGACCTGTTGGAGAGTCCTCGCCCTCCTGAATAGAGTACAGTAATTCAAAATGTTTTGATGCGTGTTGAATTTATTAATATCATTAATTAATGTATTAATACCATCTGTGAGAAAGACTTCAGGTTCATTTCTTGGGGGCGAACATCTTCTGACGTTTTAGCAGACATGCCGACACTATTCATTCTTGACCTGAATGTTGTTGATTGGTTATTGGTACAAAAAATATATATAACATCGTACATCTCATTCGTCTCGAGATTTGTTAGCCTGACAAGCCAAACGGATCGACCACACATCACTCGAACATGTGTTTGGGTCTGGAGCGTGTCGTGCGGGGGCATTATTTTTATTTCATCCAATCACGGTAAAGTAGGCGTGACAAGTGACAGAGCAGGATACGAATATGGAAGCATCTCGTTTCGCAGAGAGCCTGCCTCAATGTGGCTCCGATTGGTCGGCAGAAATGTGTATCAGATTTTTTTTTTTTATTCGATGGATTCCAGTCCCAAACGCACATTCGAGTGAGGCGTGGAAGTTTCATTAGGTCTGGCTTGCCAGGCTAGCCAGTAAACAGGCGTCATAGGCACTTTCTACAGATTGCGCAAACTAAAGCGTTTATTGTCAAGACCTGACACACAATAGCAACAAAAAGAGAAAAAAAAAACATCAACCTCTAGTGATCACCAAAGAAAAAACAACTAGTTACATCTATAGTACATTAAATAC
The DNA here is from genome assembly GCA_900302395.1 of Bregmaceros cantori. NCBI lineage: Eukaryota > Metazoa > Chordata > Actinopteri > Gadiformes > Bregmacerotidae > Bregmaceros > Bregmaceros cantori. The sequence continues at coordinate 16,741 of OMKY01095937.1, read as the reverse complement.
TTTATAAAACTCTATGTCCCTCCATCAGTACCATGAGAGGCATGTTCACCAGAAGGACGAGGGGGGCGGAAGCTTAAAGTCTCGCGTCATGGAAACGCCATCGTTTCGTCGTGTCGATGGCGCTTCTCTCCGGACTTGTTTTCTTTTCATTTAAAAATACTATTCCAGCCCCATGACATTGTTGCCTACTTGCAAGACATTAGCAGCATTTATACAAAAGCTAATTGTCGTTTTTAAGAAAATAAGACGCCCAGCAAACGTTGCATCTTTGAAATGATGACCGGAAAGCGATGCAAAGAGAGGAAAAAAGAAAAAAGAAATGTTGAGACTTGTTGGCTGATTATTTGTCACATTTTCATGAAAAGGTGCATCTGTTTAAATGGTCATCGTACAAAGGTTAGGCAACGCGCCTCCAACATTATAGTTAAACGAATCAAAAGTTTAAGGTTCATTTATTAGCGACATACTGAACTCTTTGGAGTCTGGTCTGTGCTCTCAACATGAATTGAAATGCTTCGATCCACTTTTCTTCAGTCTCAATCCCGATCAAGCCAATCTGGATACAGATTGGATTCAGTTTTGATAGAAACGCTGTTTCCGCAAACTGAAATGTTTTCATTTCACGCAGCACAAAACTGTGTCCGTGTACTTACGTCATCATTAGCCCTGATCCAGGAATGTCGCTGGTATCGCCACAGATATCAGACACGGATCACTAAACGTGATGGTTGTTGCAAAATTTCCCCCAAAATAAACATTTTTTTTCAACAGCTTCCACACACACATTGGACATCTCCCAATATATCCCCAAAGCTTGGTGCGTGCGGAGCCGATGGCGTTCAACGAGCCGCCACTAGAGACACTACGCTAAAGCGATAACAATAGTTTAAAAAGTGCTAGCCTGGCTAGCGATGACTGTAGCACAGACAGTAGCAGGCGGCGTCCACCATCTCAACAGCTTCATGTGCTTTCGTCCACCTTGAGGTACTGCGGAGGAGAGGAGGACGTGTTACTGGAAGCTGACACACATACTAAGGCTGTAGAAGAGGGCTATTCAACTGGCGGCCCGCGGGCCAAATCCGGCCCGCCAACCATTGTTTTCTGGCCCCCAAAGCAATCATTTATCTCTCTGAGATGCTGCTCTTTACCTCACCAGAAGGACTAGAAATGTGTTTTTGAGGGTTAAGGCTAACTGAGATTCTGGTCTTTACCACAACAGATGCACTTTAAATGTGTTGTAGTTTAAGTGAGCTGCTGCTGTTTACCACTATTTGTGTGTTTCAGATGTTGCTTGTTACAACCAAGAAACACCATTGTTGCATAGAAATGAAGACCTTTTAATGGGAAGTGGTGGTTTTGCGTCGTGAGAAGTTGTACAAATAGGCCGGAGATTGTGATTGAGACTGGTGCAGTGAGAGCTGTAAAAGCTGTGAAGTCTCGTCTTCGTCCATTCGCAGTCTAGAAAGCGAAAGTACTGCATTTTGATGCCTGGTAGGCATACACACACATTGAGCCTGCAGCTTCACTGTGAACATGCCTCTTCATCTTGTTAGTGAATACAAACAATGTTTTTGTAATTTGTTCTGTAATGGCTCTAGTTGATTCCTTACCTCTATATATATTAAAAAAGAATGGGCTTTCCGGCCGTCTTCTCCTGAACGTAGGACGTGAAGCGTTTGAGGAATTTGGGGTATTCTCTCTTAGCCACCGCCCGCAACACAGACGCTGGAGCCCAGCCGCCTGGATTGACTGCACAGAGGGAAAAAAAAATCACATTTATTCAGTGTGCACACTGAGGCTGAACGATAAAACACAATAGTTCAGTGGTTCGTAAACTGTGGTACGTGTACCACCAGTGGTACGCCGAGCTCACACTGGTGGTACACAGGATAACTTCATAAAAATAAAAACTTTGACGATAGAAGTGTAAAATGAAATGTGTGTTAATGCTAATTTGCTTATAGTCATAGGCAAAAGACATGTCTAAAAATGGAATACCACCTGAACCACCTCAGTATTGATTGCATTTATTTATTTCTTCTCCCCGTCGACATCGTGGTACCGCTGAATAGTTTCTCAGGTGGTACTTGGGATGAAAAGTTTGAGAATCACTGCAATAGTTGATAAACCACGGTGGGAACACCGTGGTTCATCCAAAAAAACCCATGGCAAAGGCCAGGTGTTTTTTGTGTGGTTATTGCACTTTGAATATAAAATCTGTGAAGCCTCGTCTTCGTCCGCTCGCTGTCTCGAAAGTGAACGTACTGCATTTTGACGCCTGGTAGGCATACACACACATTGAGCCTAGAGCCTCACTGTAAACGTGTCATCTTGTTGAATGAATACAAACAATGTTTTTTTTTTTAAACGCATTGTCATACAGACATAAAATGAAAGGTGTGCGGTGTGAAACATGCTTAGTTTTACTTTTTTTTACCAATAGTGCAGTTAAAAATATCTATTTGCAGCTATTTTAGTGATTGTTCAATCAGTCGGCAACGAATGTAAGTGCATAACAGCCATTTTCCAACTCACCGTTGGCAACGTATGTGATTTTACACACAAGGTTGTCTCTGCTCAGCTCCTTGTTGCCCTCTGGTGGGCTGACCAGGGTCTGGCAGATCAACCCAATGTTGATCTTAGCTCGGACACACCGACTGGAGGGCTGCAGTAGGTGAGGAAGACAGAATCAGAATAAAGTGTATTAGCATAGTCAATGATACAAGTTCACAGACTGGGATTTTTTTTTGGTAAACAGTGCCAGAGTCATTTTATTCATTTAATACAGTAGTGCGTCACTATTGTTGTCTGCAGAGCGGACAATCCTCTGCAGCCTCCGTTTGTCCCCGGTTGTGGCAGCAGCAAAACAGTGATGGAGGAGAGAATGGACTCAATGGTAGCCGAGTAGAACAGCACTAGCACTTTAGCTGATAGCACAGGTGAGGACATGAGAAAAAAAACACTAGATGGAACCAGAGACCAAAGGTCACAGACAGCTGCTTCCTGAGAAGCCAGTAGGTCCAATTAGGGAGCAATTAGACACAGGCGCCCCCCAGGGAGGTGTCCTCTCCCCAGCACTTTTCTAGACCCATGGGCACAAGTCACCGCTTCCTTAACTATTAGAATGATGGATTTCTACAAAACTCCATGTGTATATATTGGTTGTATTAGTTGCAAATAAAGCAGATTTTCACACTCGGGGAAAAAAAAAATCAAAATATTTAACAGTGCTTGCAGACTTGAAGGTATACAACTTTATAGTTAAAAAAACAAGGTGCCTTGTGAAACTGTAAACTTTTATTGAAGTTGCAAACCGTTTTTTAAGCTCTGTTCCAAAAAGTGGAACAGAGCAAAAAGGAACAAAAATATATGCTGCAGCTACACCAGGTATTTTCCACAAACAGGCAAATTGATTCTTCTTTGAGACATAATGTCAGGGTCCTCACCTGGGCGTTGTCGTGGTCCACAGAGAAGTTGCAGACCAGCCAGGTGTCTGGGTCACTCTCGTTGCTCGCTGGAACCTTTCGCATGGCCGACAGATACAGGACGTCCCGCTGAGACGCAGGCCATACACGCTGCAAACAGCCAATAGTTATGTTGTAGTGTAATAACATGTGTATGTGTAACATTGTAGTGTAATAACATTTGCATGTGTAACATTGTAGTGTAATAACATGTGCATGTGTAACATTATAATGTAAAAAATGTGCTTGTGTAACATGGTAGAGTAATAACATGTATGTGTGTAACATTGTAATGTAATAACATCTGCGTGTGTAACATTGTAGTGTAATAAAATGCGTGTATGTAACATTGTAGTGTAATAACATGCGCTAGAGTAACATTGTAGTGTAAAAACATGCACATGTGTAACATTGTAGTGTAACAACATGTGCATGTGTAAAATTGTAGTGTAATATCATGTGCTTCTGTACCTTGTGCGTCTGGAAGACGATGATGGCGTTTTCAGACAAGTTCTCCACAACGTTGAAGTTTTCAATGGTTGCTAAAATAAAAATAAAAATGAAAAGAATTAAACACAACAATTGCACAAGTAATGCAGAAAGTAACGTGGGTAAGTAACTTCAATCCAACTACTTTTTTCTAAGACATAGTGTTTACTTGAGAGAGTGGATATAGAGCGCGCCCCCTGGACCATAGGTCGAGCAGTGCCACGGGTTCTAATCCCCTCTCCGTCTTTTCCTCCCCGACTCTTCATCCAAGTTTAAAACTTGGATAAAACTTTAAAAAATAAAATAAAAAATTAATTGACTCACTCTCCCAGTCGTTGCGGTAGGCCGTGTCCCAGAAGTAGTTGCAGACTTCATGACCGGTCACTCCTTTCACGGAGTGCGTGGCCTTCAGGGGGTCCAGAACAATACCGTTCTCCTCGACCTCACGGCGGTACACCTAAAAACACCATCTCCGTGTTACTGTTGTTTCACTCCAATCCATCTAGCCTGGCAAGCCACGACCAACCAATCGTTCAAGCATCGCTTGTCGTTCACAGTCGTGTGGGTCTTGACCAGGCAGAGACCCAATCGTTGTCATTTGTTTGGTCCAATCAGAGTCCCGTGAAGGCGGAGCTTTGTGCGGGCCGAGCCGTGGTCGGAGTTTGCCGGACGTAAAGATATTCTGCCTCAAGTTGCAGCATCGGTCGCGAACGTCTCAAATGTGAACTTGTCGCTCTCGGGAGAACAGCTGCTTGCTGTGATGTTATTGGCTGGCGTTAGATCAGATAATTTTAGCGTATTATTTGCAAGTAAACAGGTGAAACAAATTATATTTGATCCGCCTAAATTGAATCAGATCCCAAAAACTGTCCATGTAAACGGGGCTAGTGATGGACGGCAGAGGAAGCAGCCAAATCTCTCTGCCAGACCAGCATACCGGTGAGGAATTTGAGTTTTGAATGTCAGGAACACAGCACCGGCTGGATGGGGCATGCTAAAATGTCTCCCTGCAATACCTCTCCACTAGTCAGTGTCTGTGGCCAAAAGACACTCGAGTGGATGGCGTCAAAATTATTATAAACATTATAAAAGGTCAAAAATTATCACAAAAAGTCAAAAGTACTAGCATTTATAACTATTTGCCGTGGTCGGTCGCTATTGGCTCCCGTCACACCATTTTCGCAGTTTAGGTCATTTGCATTGCATGGGTTATATTGCTTGCATTGTGGCCAGCTGCGGTGCATTGCGGAATACGAGTGCACTATATAGATACATGCCGTATTCGGACACCCCTACAAAATGGTGTGCACCCCATGAAGTGCACTTCATAGGGAATAGGAAGCGATTTCGGACACTCTTTACCAAACACTTCCGACACCGTAGTATATACCACACACCACAAAATCGTACCACGAGAGGCCAGATTCAGCAACTATGGCCCTCGATTTTGGAATTGTCTGCCGGAGGAGGACTTTACAGCCTTGGAGACTGTCAATGTTTTAAAAGGAATCTCAAGATATTCATTGATCATTGTAAAGCACATTGTGTTGCTCTGCATGGACGATGCTTTATAAGTAAATACAGTTTGAGTTTAAGTTGGACTGGCTCAGACTGTCATACCTTCATTTCTCCCTCCTCCACCACCAACTGCCAGTTAGCGTCTCCACCCACATCCTGCAGGGAGTAGGTCATGTGGTTCTGGACCATCTCCTCCACCTTAGCCACACACAGAGAGAGAGAGACAGAGACACACACACAGACACGCACACATACACAGCGAGACAGACACACAGACAGAGACACCGACAGGCATACATACAGAAACACACAGACAGAGACACAGACAAGGAGACAGAGAGAGGTTAGATTAGTCTGTACAAAGAATGTTAAACAGAAAATTCCGTGGCACTCGCAGCTCTCAGAAGACAGCCTACTCCCATGGACGAATCAATAATAGATTACGACTTTTACAAATGCAAATGTCGCTTTCTGCCCGTTCGTCTGACCCCAAATGTCACCATGCACAAGCCCTATTCCAACTCCTAAGTCAAATTGCAAAAACAGGAACAAGGTATGGGATGAGTGGTAACAGGCGAAGCTTCCATTGATTACATTTTCATTCTATACATATTGCTGGATTGTTGCTTTGTCATGAGTTGAGCCCAACGCCAACTCACGGAGGTCAAAGAACGGCGGCCGAAACTGTCCAGCTATTTAAGAAACCTTAACTCTGTCATTGTCGCTTGGTGCCATGGACAAAACAGCCATGTATGTCTTTGTGATTGGTTGGATTTTTTACCTTGTCAGAGAAACGGTGAGATCCGGTTGAGGAGTAGAGGTCCTGTGAAGAGGACGGAATACATCTCTGGATCCTGGTCTTCTCACAGTGAGACTGGAGACGCACGCACAAACACACGCACACAATACAATTAGTGTTAGTGTTCCAGCACACAAATTGCCAAACATTGTATGAACTAAATGCACACCCTTCGATCCTTCCTCAGTTTTCCAAATGTTAGCAAAACTGGTCATGTCGGCACATGCGATTATGGTAATGATATGGTAATCCCCCACCCTCCCCTTTTCCAGAACAGGTTGAGGAACCGGGCCAGAAACATTGTAGCGGACCACGCCCTCCCTGCGCATCACAATTTCTCCCCACTATTCTCGGGAAGGTGCTACAGAGCCCTATGTAATCAGACCTCTAGACTGAGAAACAGTTTTTTACCACACGCAGTGATGCTACTGAACGCAGGGGGGTAGCCCACTTGATACGTTGACATGTTACATGTGATGATTCTATGCCAATGCCACTTTATAACTTATGTGCTGCTGTGTGTGTATTGCTGTTATGTATATGCAATATGGCAAATTAAAATGGACCTTGGATGATATGATAATGATATGGTAATGATATGGTAATGATATGGTAATGATATATTAGACTCACTTGTACCTGCTCCTCCATCTTGTCTTGTCTGTCCAGCGCTGCCTCCACAGCATCAAAGAATTCGTCTTCATTGATCAGACTGTTGGGGCCCTCCTGGTGTCAACATTTTGGGAAAAAAATATTGAATTAAAAAACTTTTAAAAAATTAATATTAAAATGCAAAGCACAGTTGGTTCAGTCAGATCAGCAGAGCAAATGAAACCTGTTCAGTTTTACGCTCGTTTTACTAATAAAGTGCAGTTAAAAAGACCTATTTGCAGCCACCCACCCCCTAATGAACAAAACAAAAACCACAACTACGAAACCGCAATAGTCCAATCCAATCCAATCGGCTTTATTTTTTAAGTGCTTTTAACATCCACAAAGGACCAACATGCTGTACAATAAATACGAGTATAAAGCACAGTAAAAATGTAATATAAAACAAATAAAACAATCTAAAATGCATGTATCATAGAAAACAACAGCCGCGAAGAAGAAAAAAAGATAAGAATCATAAAAGCATAAAAGATACAACAAATCAAATCGACATCATAATTGGGGAACAAAGGCAAAGGAAAACAGGTGGGTTTTTAAAGGGGATTTAAAAACATTTTGAGGCAGACTGTTCCATAAGGCGGACACTGCAAACGCGAAAGCACGGTCACCCCTGAAAAAAAAAACACAATTTTTCATTTGGAGCCAAACTGCAGCCATAGCTTCTACAGAGGAAATCTCACCTCATAGTCCGGGCCGCCGTACTGAGACTTCTTCTTGAGGTCGTTGAGTGCTGTCTGATAGCGATCCTCAATCCGACGTCTCTTTTCCATTTCCTGTGGTGAGAGAAACATTGAACCGAGATGTCTTCAACCCCCAGAGGAAATACAGTTATTGATACTGTAAAGTATTGAATAATAACATTAAGTATTGAATAATAACCTGTTTGGACATTGATGATAATAATGTATGAATAATGGATTGTCATTTCTTTCTATATTTTAAGAGGCAAACATTTTAGACGTAATAACAGAATTAGATAATCTGAACAACGACGAGAGAACACAACAAAACAAGCAATTATGCATTGATAACAAATCTGTTAAATCTAAAAACAAAAGAATAAATAAATAACAAAACACAACTAATAAATAAATAAATAAATAAATAATAAAAAACACATAACAAACAAGCGATTTGGTAAAAAGTTGGTTCTTAACTTATTCAGTGCCAGCCCTTTTCAAATTCAGCACATCCAAGTGCCAGGGTTTTTTTTTTCAAGAGAGATAGAAAATTAAGTTCCGTGTCCTTGTCAACAAAACAAAGGAAACTTCAGACTTTCCTTTGTTATCAGAAAAAAAAAAGGTTCTACCCATTTCCATTCTTTAGTAATAGTCTCCAGAGCATGGCTGGATATCATCATTTTTTTGGTACATCATTGTACCTAAAGCGGTACAATTCGGAAAAACGCGATAACGGAAGGCATTTCTAGAGTGTTTTAGTCGTCGATTAATTGATTGTTTGTTTTTGCCCTGGGTGGTACTTTTGAGCTAATTTTTCTGGAAATTACATTTAACCATTTCACAAACACTGTCCACAATATCGATTCTTGACTAACGGCACCAGGCAACACAGTAAATCTAGCCTGGCAAGTCAGAACCAACGAATCGCTCAAGCATGGTCGTTGCATCGGTATTAAGCAGGGTCGAGAAAGGGGTGGATCTAAATCACGTTATCAAATCACAGCACAATAGGTGTGACAAGTGGCGGGGAGTAAGAGGAGCTTTCTAAAAAATAATCTTTTTTAAATTGATGCGTGTACCAAACTCCACCCACGTCTTGCCTCGCACAAAGCTCCGCCTTCACCGGGCTCTGATTAGACCGAACGAATGACATCGATTGGTTCTCTGCTTGGTCCAGACCCAGCGACGGTGAACGACGAGCGATTTGTTGGTTCTGGCTGGCCAGGCTACAGTAGAACTAAAAGGTGCACCTTGTCCAGTCTCTTCTGCCAGCTGTCTTCTCTCTTGACCATGAGTTCGATGCAGTGAGAGAGCGTGGCCAGTATTCCGGCGGTGGTGGCTTTGAACGTGATGGCCTCTCCTTTGAAGTCAATGCCGTTCATTCCCTTGGGGCTCAATGCCTGGAACACTTTGATATAACATAGTGCTGTTACTAATCAGAGATCCAATGTGCTCCCTGTGCAATAGACAAGTTTGGCGAGTAGTTTCGGTAAAATATTCAGAGTAGTTTTGGTGAAATATTCAAAATTTTAAGAGGACTTCCGGTGCACTTTGCTAATTTCTGACTTATTTTTGAACTTGTCTATTCAGTGGGAGCACACACCTACTGTGTTATTAATAAAGGACGGTAGTAACTTGCGGTGTGCTATTCCACACCCAAATATTCTAGTGCGGATCTGAGCCCGATTTAATAATCTGTGCAACCCGTTCCATTTACACTGCACTTACGAGAGAATACAGCCATCCCATTGGTCCAGAAGAACATGTGACCACATTGGTGAGTGACCTGAAGTTGTATTTGTCAGCGTTTCAATATTTATACAAAGCGGTGAGCAAAGCGGGGTGGATCATGGGTAATTGGATTATGGGTAACTGGGGATTTTGAAGGGGTGTGGGTTTTGTGTGACAAATTCAGCCATTTGGTCCACTACAATGACTTTACACAGTCAACTATACAGACACTGGAAGTGCGTTTACAAAGGGCAGGACAAAATGGCAGCGTCCTATTTTTGGTGATTTGGCGCAGTGCTGAAAGAGTTAATATTATTAAACACGGCGGCAGATCCCTTGCCTTAACGCGATGACTATTGAACAGACTGATGGATTTTTCCCAGATTCGGTTTGTTAATGGTCTAGGCTAGATTGACGTACCGAGTAGATTTTGGCTGCCCTACCACTTTCAAGATGGTCCAGTCTGGCCTGTACTGTACAATGCCCCTGTGATGTCACAATTATGACAGAAAGCATGGCTCTACAATATTCCTGTGTTTATTGGTGTTCCGTGGATATCCCTTTAGCAGTCGGCGCCGCCTGCATACTTCTAGTTTTTATTATTAATTACCATCATTTATTTCCTATAAACTCTGTAGCGGCGCTGACCTCTGTGTCCGGCCATGCCTACGGGTCGAGTTGAGTCAAACAGGGAGCCATTGTGACATCAGCAGCCCACTGTGTTGCAGCTCCACTCACGGAGGATTCTGGTTATGAATGGATGTTCTGATCTCGCCATTGTGTACATTTCTCAATGGATTGTTATGGTCAGTAGGGCGGCAGCTAGGTAACAATTATGGGAATTAAAGAAAATATGTTTCACTGAATAATGAATGGCCAGGTCACTCCTACATTGTAGGGAATCTATTCAGTTATTTAAATGTGCTTGTATGGCAGTAGTAAAAGCATCTTGGGTTGAGGCTTTGAAGAGAGGGGGGGAGACAGAGGGGGAGAGGAAGAGAGAGAGAGAGAGGGGAGAGAGAGAAAGGGAGAGGGAAATGGAGGGAGAGAGAGAGAGAGGTAGGAGAGTAGAGGATAGAGAGAGAGAGAGAGAGAGAGAGAGAGAGAGGTAGGAGAGTAGGGGATAGAGAGAGAGAGAGAGAGGTGGATTCAGAGAGAGATTTTTAGAATGTAGAAAATTCTATTCATATTTTTTACTATAACCAAGAAAATCCTATTTACATTATTATATTGACAATAATTACGTTAAGTTACGTTTTTTTCTCATTTCTTAATTCATGGACTTTGAATATCAGTAAAACCTTTTGTGCGTAATGGTTGGCTTCAAATCTGAAATATCCAAAAAAACGTGTATATATTATTATAAATTGTATATTTCAACTTCCCGCTGCCCTACGAAACAACTTCGGTCAGATATGGCGCTTTAGAAAAAACTCTTTTTTCTCTTATCTCTCAAAAATAAAGTTTTTTTCAAAAACCATCGAGTTTATGATTATTGAAGAGTTAAGACGTGAACATGTCTCCATTTAAATATTTATATTTCACCTTTCTTTACATTTCAAGTAAATGTAGCCAATACTTCCTAATCTCCGTACAGTTTTACACATACCCGTACACAACACTACCTATTAACGTATACAGTTCTAAAGCTTTACACCTATACAATAGTACCTATTAAAAGTATACAGTTATAGTTTTACACATATAATCATACACAACACAAACTATTAAAGTATACAGTTAATTTTACACATATAAATCGTCCACAATAATATTATAGCGATGTGACTGCTACAAAATGGCCGAGTGGTAACAACGCCTTCATACTCACACTTGTCTTTGCTTCCATTGTTGTTGTTGTGGATGAACTCACTGTTGTTCCGAGTGGTAGGGAAGTCGTCCTCGTCTTCGTCGACCACTGTGGAAGAAAAGACGAGAGGGTTTGACAACTAGACAACGCCGAGGTCCCGAGGAGCGCAGGTCGTTGGGCGACCGTTACTCCGGGAGTGGGTGGCGAGGGACACGGCCCGAGCTGCCCGGTGCAGGCGGACAGAAATTATCCAACAATACAACAATGGACCAGTGTCGTCTTCAGCCGAGGGAGAGAGAGGGCGCACAACCTAGGAAGTTCCACAGGCTCCAAGACAAACATCTTATAGAGTTTTACCCAGTAGGGCTGATGCATGTGATGTCACAGCTTCACATATGGTAAAGAATATGCATACGGTTAAGATAAGAGATACTTTATTTTGACACACATACATACATGTACAGTGAAATACTTCCTCCGCATTTAAGCCATCCCTGAGGAGCGGTGGGCAGCCACGGTGCAGCACCCGGGGGCCAACTCCAGATTCTGAGCCAGTACCTTGGCCAGGGGCATCAACTGAAGCAGGTTAACTAGAACATGTTTTTGGTGGTGGGGGAAACCCGAGTGCCCGGAGGAAAGCCACGCGAACACGGGGAGAACATGTAAACTCCACACAGAAAGGACCCAGCCCGGTTGGGATCCGAACCCAGGGCCTTCTAGCTGTGAGGCAGCAATGCTAACCACTGCGCCACCGTGCTGCCCAAGTAAGTGATATATATACACCTTACCACTTCACGTCCATTATATAAGAGCAAATACAATGGACTGCGATCTGCTGTCGATTGATAGCATATTACCATGGATGAATCAATAATAGAACACTTTTAAAACAGACAATGTTATGCAAATAGCGCTCTCTGCCTGTTCGTTTCACCAAAAATGATACAACCATAATGTCTGCCACCCACCGCCATGCCGTATCGTCACCGAGCAACAGCCCTATTTTACACACAAATAATTGCATATACAGTGGAGTCCTCTTATAGTGATCACGTTAGTCCCAACCCAATTTGATCACTATAAGCAGGTGATTGTTAAAAACTTGGCCTTGGTTCATATAGTTTCACTGTTTTAAATACGCTGTTTTCAAGACTGCGTGTGTGTGCCCCACCTCATCCCCCCAGTCTGGCAAGCAGTAGAACAAAGGTAGAAGGTATCACCTGCCACCAGTGGCCGCCACCACCACCCACACCCCCACAGCAAAGTGTTGTGAATTCAGGGAGGGGTGTCACACGCGCAGGGGTGGAGGTGAGCACTGCCGTATCAAAATTGAGCTTTTAAAAAATTGCCACCACCCCTTCCTGGTCGCGTTAAGAACAGCGAAAACACGTTCCCTGTTAACTGAACTAAACTTAACCGAGATGCGATATAGTGGAGCAGTGGCTTAAGCGGATTCCACTGTACTGCCAGGATAATTGCTTTCCCCAAACTCTGAGTGTCGGATGAATGAATTTGTCCCAGATTCAGTGTGTTAATGCTGGAGGGTAGGTTCATGAACTGATGATATTGAAGGCCAACACTTTCAAGATGGCTGAATCCAAGATGGCAGACTCTTCCACCGGTCCATAACTTTTTGGATTTCCAAAGATGATCAAGCAATATCGAATTTGTGTAAACCAATAGGTGGTGTGGTCAGCAAAAAACTGCTGATAATAACAATGATTCAATTCCTTGGCGATTAATCGATTATTACATTAGTTGTCATCATTGACTGGTCAGCGATTAATCGACTAATGGTTGCACACCTACCTTTGTCCCGCTCCAGCACGTCCTTTGAGAGGTCAGCGCAGCCGTCGAAGTAGCGCTGCAGCGTGTCCACCTGTCGGCACAGTATGTCCCGGAACGTCTCCATCTCCGACAGCTTCTCCCGCAGACTGTGGCCTTTCTGGGAACAACATAAAACATAAAAACAATATAGCAGACAGACCACATAAAAGACAGCGGACTGGTCGATTAAAAGCTAGAAGAAATACAACAGAAAATAATTAAGAAACATATCGCCTCGCCAGAGGTTTACAAGCAACGTTTGTAAAAAGGAGGTCACTACTTGAGCGCGCGTGTGTGTGTAGTTGATGCGTCTCTCTCCTAACACTGACAGTAGGTT
>OMKY01095881.1:8423-18725 GCA_900302395.1 Bregmaceros cantori | reverse complement strand
GATAAATCGCCCCCGAATGCACAGTCTTTTGCGGTCCGTCGTAAGCGGGTAACAAATTGCTGTATAGTTTCCCCCGCATTCTGAGACAACTGGTAAAAAGTTTGGCGCGCGAATGCGTTGTTCACCTTTGGTACGAAGTAGTCGTTCAGCGCCTTCACAGCCTGGTCATAGTCCGACGCATCTCCGGTGTCGTCCAACGTGGAAAATATATCCTGCACATCCGTCCCGGCGTGATGAAGGAGTAGCGCTCTTCTCCGAATCTTTGTATTCTCGTTGACTCTTGCATCCATGATTAAACCCTTTCCGTCAGCATCCAGTTCAAACGCCGTTAACCACCTGGTCCAGCGAGGTCCTAGCGTGGCTGGCTCTTTGTAGCAGTCGAACTTCGGTACCGATGATTTGTCCTCCATCTCGTAGACACGGACTAAACTCACTCCGGATCAAACCGCGCAAAGCCGAATGTTATCCTCTTCGTCAATGTTACAGTTTGCCTTGTGTAGTCGAATTAAATCAAACACGAACACAGGAGCACTCTTCCATTCTCTTTACTCTGTGCCGGTCAACGTACAACAAGAATGCATAACGCGGGAACAGGTGCATTCCCCTGTCGCCCCGATGACGTCATTATCCATACATGACAACTACGTGGTCGAAATGGACAATTATTAATCATGTATGCTTTGTTATTTATCGACTAACACGCCAAATTGAGTAGAAAACCGCGACCCCTGTCGGAAATGTATGGTACCAACATAGAAAGAAGAGTTTATTTAAAAAATAATATATATAATCGAAATCAAATCTAAAATCGTAATTTGGGTGGGGAAACCGACGATTTTCATTTTTCGACGATTGGCGTTAGATCGGATACCCATCGCGTTTAAATGCCCTGTGTGGCAAGTGTATTGCAGCGGTTCTGCCATGTGGAATACTGGTATTATTTCGGGAGGCTATTTTTCTTGAGTCGACTCGAAAAAACTTGAATAATATTTTATTTTTTATTTGTGACTTCAACTTAAAAAAATAAAACTTTTTTGTTGTGTACTTTTAATTAGGAGTTAAATCGACTTGATTTTATTGAATCTATTTGAAAGTAATCCAAAAGTAATCCGTTACGTTACTTTTAAAATTGGGTAACGGGATTATGTTACGGATTACAATTTTCAATGAGTATATATGTTGGGCAAAACCATGTAGCTTTATTTAGAGATTTTTAACAACTTTAATGTATTCATACTTCTTGATCGATTTATCAGTAAGACAACTCAAAATGTAAATAAATGTTAAAAAAAAATGCAGAAAATTCGGGACGGTTCGGGACGGTTCAAAATGTTTTTCGGGACGGTTGTGAAAAAAGTTAATTTTAACCCCTGGTTTGCATAGTCTTGATGGTCCTCTCATCCTAACCCCCAGAGGCACAGAGGAGATGACGGGGGATATCAATGATTCCATCGACTTTGTACTCCTCAACTTTGCGGAGATGAATAAGCTGTGGGTGCGGATGCAGCACCAGGGACACAGCAGAGACCGAGAGAAGCGTGAGAAGGAACGTCAAGAGCTGCGCATTCTGGTGGGAACCAATCTTGTCCGACTCAGCCAGTTGGAGGGAGTCAACGTGGAGAAGTATAAGCAGGTGAATTTTAGTTTAGGACAGACGGTACAGAGTAGAGTTGGGCAATTATTATAATTTTTTTTAATGTACCAACTGATGATTGCTGATGTATTTTCATAAGCACACAAACAAATTAACGCACCTCATCAACGCGCGCCCGAAGCAAACGGTGACGAGGAATTGCTCTCTGTCTCGCTCTCTCTCTCTCACACACACACATACTGTGTTACATATTTTTAGATGTCATATATTTAATTTTTTTTCTCTTGACATGTGATGAGCTTTCATTTGGTGTTTATTAGGCTTATTCTAGGTATCAAGTAAAGGAGTCATGGCTTAGTTTTATTTATTGTTGTCTGAAGCGCATATCTGAAGCGCAATGTCTTCATGATGTACCGCAATGCATCGCTTGATGCATTGCGGTACTGTTCACTACAATAGATTTGCACACAGTCTATGCCCAAGGCTGAACGGAGATTATTTTTAATGCAGGGGCTGTGTCCATGCAGCACTGGCCAAATTTCCCTTGCGGGCATACCCGTTAACATCCAAGTCTGATCCACGGATGCGTAAAAGGTGGTATATCGTTTTTATAATGAGCCTCAAGGAATCCCACCCCGTCCTCCTTCGCGGTAGCGCGACACACCGGTCAACACAGCGCTATTTAACGAGCGGTGTGTGGTCTGGGGAGACGCGATTAACGAATATACCATGTTTTGCACGTTGGTTACCCTTGTGCGAGCAGAACAGCCGACAGATGCAGTGTGGCGGTTTAGATTTCTCTGGAATGTCATTTCATGTCTTTTTTTTCTTTACAATCCATGGAATCTGAGCCACTCAATGCCTTTAGTGAGCCGTGCATTGTCACAATCATGCTATGGGGAAATCTATTGAGAATTCATCAGCAAAGACGATCACAAGATCACTTCTTGTGTGTGTCTGATGATTTTCACATGTGAACACGTGTGCATTCACTTTCTCACTATTTTCCCTCTCTCGCAAGGGATAGAGATTATGGGTATATTATCTAAATATATATATTGATTATCAAATATTATATGAGAAAGTATACTGTGATAACATTTTTGCCCATATTGCCCAGCCCTACCATTGGCACCTACACATGTTTGTGTGTTTCCAGGTTGTCCTTCCAGGTGTGTTGGAGCAGGTGGTGAACTGCAGGGACTCACTGGCCCAGGAGTACCTAATGGAGTGCATCATACAGGTATGTGCTCTTTGTCCATCTTAATCCTGACTGTGTGTACAAACCAAACGCGACCTACATTCGCCAAGTCGCTTTAGTCGTGTGTTACAAGTCGCAGCACTTTTTGGTGTACAAACCAAACGCGACTTAGTCGCAAAAGTCGCTTCAGTTGTGTTTCAAGTCGCGCCAGCAGCCAACAGCTCGTGTGTGGTGTTTGTGTGTGTGTGCGCCTCATCACGCCAATAGCAGAATAATAATTATATTCACTGTGCTTGAATGGCCGAGGAGACAGAAAGGGAGAGAAGGAGAGCGAGAGATAGGGAAAGAGACCCTATCTGCCTGTGAACAGAGGAGTGCAACAGTGCTTTTGTCGGTGGATGTAACGGGGATCGCGGAGCGACGGGAACAGAAGCTCGGACGGCGGGTGTGTACCTGGATGTATTTCACGCTGGAAAGAAAATATGAGGATTACATTTTTTAAATATTCCAGCATGGTTGGTTACTAATGCCAATACAAACTAAAGGCACGCTATAAAATGTTTTCCACGTCACTTCTACTTTAAATATTGATCAAAAATGTTGGTCAAAAAAGTTGGTCTATAATGTGGGATGTAATTTACTGGTAAATGGAGTGTTAACAAACAAGTTGAAGAGAAAATTTACCTGAAATTATTCATTTATGTTGAGGAAAAAACATTGCTGTTGTGTTCATTTTCAAAAGCCACCAGCTGGCACCACCTCCTGTTTTATGTGAATTATAAAATGGATATACATGGTTATTTTCTATCACATTTTTTTACAGCTTTACACACACATATTGCATCATATATATATATATATATATTTGAATATTGTATTTCTATTTGTTATCCAGGTGTTCCCGGATGAATTCCACCTTCAAACCCTGAACCCCTTCCTTCGCTCCTGTGCTGAACTGCACCAGCATGTCAACGTCAAAAACATAATTATCGCCCTCATCGACAGGTAATTTTCAACCCCTTATTGTCTCACTAATTGGGAAGATGATGTTGTGAGTAGAGCAATATTGATTTGTTCGTTTTTTTATTAATACTAAAACAATGGGTTGGCTTTCAGGCATAGGAAATTATGCTGCAGCACTAGTGATCTTATATGAATTATGCTCATAATATCAAACCAAAATAATATGAAACAATATGTACAGAATCTGGGATTGAAACCTTTTATACTTGTCATTTAAAACTAATTTTACTTGTAATCACAGCGAGTTGTATAATGCATGGCAATATTTTGAGTCATACACTTCCTGAAGTCTACATATTTGACACAGACATTGACACATGCACGACACAAGGATAAAATCAATGAATTCATTTGTTTATTTAAAGCAGGGGTCCCCAACCTTTTCTGCTCAATGACCGGGTTGGATCTGCAATGTCTTATTGCAACATTTTCCAAAAATCTGAGATCACCTTACCCATTCTCCAATCACCAGACCAGCATGTATGCATCATAGGTGCTTATTCTTTTTCTCAGGTCATGAAATGGATTCTCACATCACTGTCTAAATGTTTGTATTAGTAATATGTCATTTTCATCATGAGGAAAAGAGATTGTAGAGTCGTTTTATTGGAACTTTGATGAACATGTATATTGTTTATGTGTTCCAAAGTTCAGAGACTTTTCAAAAGTAACTCAAGTTTCCTATGGTAAGGTGAAGAGGAAAAAGCACCTAGGTTTGTAGTACAATCAGTGTCTATGATGATGTGTTTCAGATTAGCACTGTTTGCGCACAGAGAAGATGGTCCTGGCATTCCAGCTGAGATCAAACTGTTTGACATCTTTTCCCAGCAGGTGGCCACAGTCATACAGGTGGGCAAGGCTTTAAGGAAAAACACCAACATATGTTCGTCCCTGATCTTGGCCGAGTGTGTGTTTATATCGATACATAGCAGATACACACACACACGCGCGCGAAACGGGGAGACATGAAGATGAGATAGTGAGATAGTGGTGAGAGAGAGACACAGGGAAACAATCTCTGTTTCACTGTCTCTCTGTCTCTCTAAAAATAAGTCAGTCAATTTATTGTCAAACATACTTCAATAAGGCACGGATAAAATCCAAAGCATCTTTCTTTTCTTTTTATACATCAATAATAATGATTATGTTGGCATACATTTTATAATATAAATGCCACGATAATCACAGATCAATTTACCCAAATACAAAACGGGTGGTTGGTCAAAATGTTTTAATATTTCGTAGTTTGACAAAACGGCGAGGTGAATC
This sequence comes from Bregmaceros cantori, assembly GCA_900302395.1. Taxonomy (NCBI): domain Eukaryota; kingdom Metazoa; phylum Chordata; class Actinopteri; order Gadiformes; family Bregmacerotidae; genus Bregmaceros; species Bregmaceros cantori. The sequence continues at coordinate 13,638 of OMKY01095881.1, read as the reverse complement.
CGACACTAGCCAGAAAGAGTTCCATGTCAACTCTTTGCATTGCTTTTGCATTACATAATCGCATGCTTTGGTACTTTGGGGTGAACATGGGATGGAACGGTAGAACGCTGCGGGGAATTCTACACACGTACACATATACACACACACAAATACACACACACACAAGCACACACAGGCACGCATATACGCACACACAAACACACACGCATATTCACACACACAAGCACACACACACGCACGTGATGCATTTCATTCATTCAACAATGGCACGAAACCCAGCGACCGTGTCGAGCGACATCGCGGGCAATGGAGCATCCTCCGTTGACTACAATACACTTTATTTCAGTGTCGTTGGGTGTTGCTGCGATAATGCTCACAATGGAAATTGGGTGTTAGCCATCTTACAGGCATGCATGCACTCTCTCTGCGCACAGTGGTACGTTGGTAATGTGTTACGGGCAAGTCGAGGGCAGTTTAATCCTAGGGGGACACGGAAGCCCGTCCTCCCGTTATTTTTTTTCCCCATGTAGCTGGACAAAGGGGCATAACCAGCCAACTCCGGAACTCCAACCAGTCTGAGTTGATTGCATTGTAGAATCTCAGTATAGTGCTTTATACACATGCACACTAGTGAACGTTATTTGTCTGTATTGTTGAACATTTCTTCTTGAAATTATTGTTGAATTTTTTTTTCTTTCCTGTCCAGTCTCGTCAGGACATGCCATCAGAAGACGTAGTGTCTCTTCAGGTGTCTCTTATCAACCTAGCCATGAAGTGCTACCCAGACCGTGTAGACTACGTTGACAAGGTGTTGGAGAGCACGGTGGACATCTTCAATAAACTCAACCTGGAACAGTACGTCATTTATGAAGCTAAATTTATACAGTGTTGGGGAAAGCACATAACCTGCGCCTCAAAGCAGGTTATGTTTTTGGTAGCGTTGGTTAGCGTTGTCCCCAGGATAACTGAAGTTGTGCATGGATGAATGAAATTTTGTACAGTTGTAACTTGTTTGACATGACACACAGAATAATCAATTTCATTTTGGTGCATTTCTATAGCCTATAAGTAACATAATCAAACTTAATCACCGACTTACTGATAGATCACTGGGCGCTTACCGCAGTCATGTGACCAGACTTCCGGGTCGCAAGGGGCCGCTGGCAAATGTAGTTGGCATGTGCTGGTGGGAATACAGTCTATGGGTTAATTTGCAATCGCGCTACTTGTGCACTTGCATTGATAATGGGTTTCCACACATACTGCTAGCACTAAAGGTACTTTTTTTTTGTGCCACTACGGCGTAGTTTTGCAATCTCTTGAGTGCTTCTAGTTTTCAGTATTCTTTTAACACTTTGCTCAGTTGCTGTGAGCTACAGTTTGTAAGAACAATATACAGTTTTCCAGTGTGTTTTATCGCTGAATAAAGCTTGCATGTGCTTCCTCAGTATCGCCACCAGCAGCGCTGTGTCCAAAGAACTGAGCCGGTTGCTGAAGATCCCTGTTGATACCTACAACAACATTCTTACTGTGCTGCAGCTCAAGTTCTTCCACCCGCTCTTTGAATACTTCGACTTTGAGTCTCGCAAAGCTATGAGTTGCTATGTGCTGAGCAACACGCTGGATTACTCAACTACCATGGGCGCTCAGGAGCAGGTACCTCAACCATCTGGCTAGGGGCGCAACGATTAATTGACTAAACCATTTTGATTATGAAATTAATCGACATCTAATACAATAATTGATAATCGCCACAGTGTCGTCATTGTTATTGTCGGCCTTTTTTTGCTGACACCACCACCTATAGGTCTACACAAATTTGATATGGATATGCAGAAAACCCTCAAAATATTGACATATACATTAATTTTAATGAGTTTAATTTAATGAGTAATTATCTTAATTGTACATTTGTTTGCTAACGTGAACCAAAATTGACCACATTTCAAGTTGACAAGATTAATTTCTGTGTCACTAGAAATCCTGAACCTGATGACTAATTGGTATCTACTGCTCTTCTAGGTGGACGCTATCCTCAACCTGGTATCCACACTGATCCAGGACCAGCCTGACCAACCGGCTGAGGAACCTGATCCTGAAGACTTTGCAGAGGAGCAGAGTCTGGTGGGGCGCTTCATCCACCTCCTTCACTCAGATGACCCTGACCAGCAGTACCTGGTAAGCATCTTTAACTAGACTTTTAGAACTACAGTGCCTCGCAAATTATTGTTATTATTTATTTTTTGCCGCTTTTCATTCTTTATTGAGAGAGATAGTGACAGGATTAAATCGGAAATTGGGATGAAGAGTGGGAGGGGGGGATTACAGAAAAGCCGGAGAGGGGGGCCAGAACCTGCGGCGCTGTGGTCTGGTGGGCTATATCACCACTCTGCCACCGCATCAAATTTTTTAATATATTTTTTTCGGACCATTTTCAGCTTCATTCAGGATATATTCAGTGGCGAAGGAGGAGTGGGGGGGCATGCTGCAAAGCTGTCGGTGATGGGGGCGAACTCACAACTCTGCGTGTATTGTAATATGGCGCACGTGCAAATCATTTTTCACTCTAAATCTTCTGAATAGTCAAATGTCAATTGACTATTTGTGTTGTGTACTAATGGTAATGATCAAATATCCTAATCATAAGATTAAACAAATGATTAATGAATGAATTTACATTGATGCAGGTTTCTCTGTGGGTTTCTTTTCCACTACCTGGGATCTTGTCATCAGATGATACCGATGGATACAAGAACATGAATCCACCCTGTCCTATGGAGAACTATACAAAAATACTATAGTATATAGAGTAGGCCAGCTAGTTCCACTTACAAAGACCTCCACTGAAAGTAGCTTCTAGCAACATTTCTGGAGGACGCTGGAAGCGTATTGGAGGAAGTTGAAGGCAATGCTGACCCACTTTGTGTTCTGTATTCAGATATTGAACACAGCAAGGAAACATTTTGGTGCTGGTGGGAACCAGAGGATCCGCTACACGCTTCCTCCACTGGTGTTTGCTTCCTACCAGCTGGCCTTCAGATACAAAGAGAATTCATCGTGGGTAAGACCACTTCACACTCCTGCAGATATAAACACTGTGCGCCTCACTGTCACTATTTTGCGTGATTGAGTGGAAGATTTTTTATTTTGAAATTATTTCTTCAAGAATCACAAGTCAATCTGAAATGGGATTTCACAGATAAAGGCCAGGATTTTATTTTCAAGCAAAATCATACAGCGTTTCATGCATACCTAGTGATAGTGTATAGGATCTTAAAATGTACTGCAGAATATGTGGTTGAAGGTTAGTATGGTGCGATTTGTCTTGTGTCTGAAGTGTGTCCTGCATTCAATCTCTAAGTTGTTGTCTGGTCTCCAGGATGACAAGTGGGAAAAGAAGTGCCAGAAGATCTTCTCGTTCGCACACCAGACCATCAGCGCTCTAATCAAAGCTGAGCTAGCGGAGCTTCCCCTACGCTTGTTCCTGCAAGGGGCACTGGCGGCTGGAGAGATCGCCTTTGAGAATCATGAAGCTGTGGCCTACGAGTTCATGTCCCAGGTAAAGAGCACGGTTTCTTAGGTGAACAGTAAATACTCTTGGAGTTTATGGCCTAGCGGACCTCTGGCCCAATCAAGTTCAAGTTCATTTATTATTGTGTTCCGCATCGGGCAAATCATTTTGCATGAGCAGCAGGTTTCGAGCATGCGCCGCATTACAAGACAGACATGGCAAATATGACAGAGACATACAAACGAATAGACATCCCACCAGTAGATGATACCCAGATGGCCAGATCATCAGGATACTAATAAATAAATAATAGTGTTAAGGGAATAAAAGAACGGAAAAAAATAAATATGAATAAAAACTGCCGCAGTAGTTTGTGAACTACTACCTCCGCCTCCCGCAGATTGCGGTAAGTCCGCATGATAACTTATACCGGTCTGTAGGGGTGTTCGATCTTGAAAAAAAAGTAGATCACGATCTTGTGAGTGCATATCACGAGCTCAAGATCTTATCACGATCTTGGATTAAAAAAAATAATAATAATAATAATAATTATATATATATATATATATATATATATATATATATATATATATATATTATATATATATATTTTTTTTATATGTATGTGTGTGTGTGTATATATATATATTATAATCATACACACATAATTTATATCATTATTGTTATATATACATAATTTATATTATCATTATTGTTATATGTCCACCTGCCTTACCATCGTTACCTGAGCTGAGTGTGTGCCTGCTGAGAACCCTAGTTATACCAGCCTTCAATAAAGCCCTGTGAATGCATGCTCCTGCTGCTGCTCTTATTACAATACACATTATAATTTATATTATCATTATTGTTATATCTATTTATTTGGTCTGCTATTTTTAAATAAAGAGAGCGTCTGAAATGGAATGAATGTATTGTATACTTGGGCTTTATTATTAGTGCTGAAACAATTGTTTGAGCAGTGAAATGAAATATCAAATCTTTTTAGATCGTAATATTTCCTCACATATTCAACGTCGCCTCTCCTTTAACTATGCAATGCTGTATTTGGTAAAACACGCTTCGTACAACAGGTTTCATAGCGTTACCCGATGCTGTTACATTCTAACACCGGAGGACTCGTTGTTTCTGTCGGACAAACACACGCTATCGACCCGCTGCTGGTAGCGTTTTAACACCGGAGGACTCGTTGTTTCTGTCGGACAAACACACGCTATCGACCCGCTGCTGGTAGCGTTTTAACACCGGAGTACTCGTTTCTGTCGGACAAACACACGCTATCGACCCGCTGCTGGTAGCGTTCTAACACCGGACGACTCGTTGTTTCTGTCGGACAAACACACGCTATCGACCCGCTGCTGGTAGCGTTCTAACACCGGACGACTCGTTGTTTCTGTCGGACAAACGCACGCTATCGACCCGCTGCTGGTAGCGTTTTAACACCGGAGGACTCGTTGCTTATGTCGGGCAGACACGCTGTAGACCCGCTTCTGGTAGCGTTCTAACACCCGGGGGCTGTAGTCTTTGCAGGTGTTGTGTGTCTGTGTTCCCCCGAAGCGGAGGAAGCTGAAGTTGTGGAGTTGGGCGAATGTGGAGCCAACTTCAGCTTCCTCCGTTCGGCGGAGCGGATGCTGAGTAGTGCTGCAGCCGGCGCGGACTCGCCGGCTAGAAATACATAGATAGAAC
>OMKY01095862.1:0-10194 GCA_900302395.1 Bregmaceros cantori | reverse complement strand
GTGGCGCTGATAGAGGGTAGAGGGTGGCAAGCCAGAGAGTTGTAAAATATTCATCTCAGAAGATTCCACTCTCTGCCAAGATAAAAATACAAATTGAAAACGGAGTGGAGGCCAACATGATGATCAGGATAGTAATTTTGAGTTTAATCTATGGATAACAGGACACACCTACACCAGAGCCCTATTCCATCAAAGGAGCTTAGCTCCAATCCGGGCTTTATCCAGGCTTTAGCTCCACAATCCGATTCCAACAATGGGGCTAGCGCCGAATGTTGCTCTATCACCGGGGCAACCGATGCGCTGAGGCTAGCCTGCTCGGGAGCAGTTTTAGGAAGAGTCTCGTTACTGGGATCAGGCTTAGCTGCGACAGACGAAACTACTTAATTCACTCTACGCCCGTAAATCACCGAACGTACAACATCACCACAGCCTCAGACATTAAAATCCATCATACTTTATTTTTTATCCCGACGTCTGTTGCTTAAATTTGTCAATTATTATTACCCGAATAAAGATCTCAATGAAGTTACCGCAGCGTTGGAAATCTAGGGTATGAGTGTCTTTAAATATCTTGTAAATCACAATATCTTAAAAACGAAAGAAAGAAATCATCCGACGGGCTGCAGGTTCAAACCAATGGCTCATCAGCCATGCAAAAACTTCGCACAGGACTAGACCGCTACGCCAACGGGACAGTGACGTCATGTCGAGGCAGTTGGTTATTTGAATTGTACTGACGTCCGTATAAAACTAATTTTAAGGTTTGTCTTTAGAAACGTTTCGAAAGATAGAAACATGTCTAAAGATAAAATGTATATTTAAAATCCAGAGGTTTTAATGCATCATGCAAAGCAAATTAAATGCCCTTCCTATGAGCGAAATATGAGCCAATTAATCATGCGTTGGCTCCCATGACATCGCATTAAAAGACGTTACTGCAATTTATAATGGCGGGAAATACTATGCCAGTATATCATACCTCAAGTCCCCCGCCCACTTTACAGTCATTTTGCGACAGCTGATCAGCATTTCTCTGATCGACTTCTCACGTCTAGCTTCTTAGTCAGCCTGACGGTGAGGCTTGACTAAGTTCCGTCTGCTCACAGTTAAGCTCCGTTAATGGAGTCGTTTCTAGCTCGTCAACGGAGTGATTCTTAGCCAAGCCTCACCTTCACAGGCTAAGCTCCCGTTTTTTTAAGCCTCGTTGATGGAATAGAGCCCAGGTAACACACACATGTATACAAGCTTTATCTCAACTGCTCCTCAACACCTTTTCTGTCATGGTGGACGACGGATGGGCTATCCTGCATATGGATACGTGCTGCTGTTCCGCTAACAAAGCCCTCCGACGGTGAAGACACGTCGACACCATTATTAAGTCGACTGTCCTGCACACCTCTCTGATTGTTGCCTGTTCAAAAATCTTCTGTGGGTTAAGTTGGGGTGTTATTCCCATAATCTTGCACAGCCTTTTGACAAGGCTTGAGAGTCCAGCTGTCGACTTCAGAGTTAAACTGCCAAAGCAGCTGGTAATACCATAACGTCAGCACAACCTCCTGCGCAAAAGCAAGCAGCCAAGTATGACTACCGTAAACATATGCCCATGAATGGCAATGATAAAGCTCTGATCCCCTTACAAGTTATCATTCAAAATTGTAATACATAATTTTGGTGCCGCATTCTTTAAATGTTTTTTCCAGCCCATTCAGGCTGGTTTTTTTCCAAGCTTTATTTATTATATTGATTCGAACCACCGACTTACCGCGCCATTAAGGGATATGCATGCTTTCCAGTGCACTGCCTAACCAACTGAGCTACTGGGCAGCACTTGAAATGCAATTCTAATACTAATGGGGCTGTTGGATGTGACGTCACGGCTTTGGCGGTGGCAGGCATTGCGATGGTATCACGTACGGTGAAGTATATGTATAGGTGCAGTTATGTGGTATTCTAATTCAAATACAATGGAGGTAGTTAGGCTGTCATTTGGCAATTGGTAGCATAATGCCATGGATAAATCAATAATAAAAGACTCTTAAACTGACAATGTTATGCAAATATCGATCTCTGCCTGTTCGTCTGACCACAATGATTCCATTATGATTCAACTGGCATTTAAGTCATTTTTTGGTGGAGGGGTGAATGGGAGAACGTGATGAGGCACACACACAGACACACCACACACGAGCTGTTGGCTGCTGCCACGACTTGAAACACACACCTGAAGCGGCTTGGCGACCGTAAGTCGCGTTTGGTTTGTACACCAAAAAGTGCTGCGACTTGTAACACACGACTAAAGCGACTTGGCGACCGTAAGTCGCGTTTGGTTTGCACACACAGTAAGAGCCTGTCTTTGTAAATAGTACCGAGAATAATCTTGTTGACCTCGTTGTCTGCGGTGAGGAGTGTAGACGGCCACCTGGTGTTATCATTTATACATGTACTATGTGCACAGTGATATGATTTGCCAACACCAAAAACGGGTTGAGGCTAAAGACGTCGGAAGTAGCGAAACAGGGGAAGTGGGCCAGAGAGACTCGGATGCTAGTGTAGTGAAGGGACAATGGGTGTCCCACTCTGTAACTGCCTGTGCCAATTGCTGAATTGTCCTCAAGTATCCTGAATAAATCCTGGTGAATACATCCACACCGTCTGATCAGTGGAGAACCTGGTGACTTTTTGATGATTTGGAAAATGATCCAATGTGTATTCAGCAAACTGTGACTAGTTGGGAAAACATGATAAGACTAGTACCAGTGTGGAATATTCAGGGCCTTCTTTTTGTCCAGAAAAATCTGGACAAAAAAAGTTATTATATTTAAATATTTATAATTATAATTCAATAGGTATTTAGGTATGTGTCTCATTTAATTGGATACATCATAATACATTAATACATCGTCTATGTTCTAGAATTGGTTCCTTGTCAAGTTCACATCAGCAATGAAAGGGTCAATATACTCTGAAACATGCTATCCACTCAGAATCGTCATTCTCCATTCATTGTAATGGGAGTCCTTCAGCTCTCTCGATGAGGTCCCGGGGGGCTGGGCCACTTGACAACTATGCTTTTTTGGCGTGGAGAGTGATGGGGAAATTGACCAATCAGGTTTCATTATTAAGTAGGCAGGACAAAATTTAACACCCAATAGACGCAACGCTGTCCTAACCGCGTCATACATTCGGCCACGTCACTCTCCGTCTTAATTCATTGGCTGACCGAGTCTATTAGCGAGTTGTCGTTGTTTCAATTCATTTACCTAGCCAGGTAAAGTGGTTTGGTTGCCCTGTCATTCATCAGCCTGAGTGGCTCAGTGGTAATACGTGTGTCTGTGAAGTTGAAGCTTTTGGGTTCGAATCTGGCAGCATCCACTACTTTACTTCTTATCTTTTTTTACATTAGCGGGTCCCCATCGTTTCAATTCATTCACCTTTTGAATTATTTAATTACTTTGAGCATAATGAACCACCGTTGAGTCAAAGTGCATGTCTAATAATGTAATACTGATACTTTAATATGTCAGTTTTAAACGGATGAAATGGACAAGTGCACATTGGCGAATGTGCAATGTTTATCATAATATTGTCTTCTCCTCTTCATCTATACATGCAATGTGATGTAGTGTAGCTGTGTAGCTCAACTCAATATTGGTACTATCAGCAAAATAATGAATATAAAAATATTGGTAAAGCTTTATTTTATGGTACGCTTATTACCATACCATAACTGGTAACTACTTGATAACTATAAGGTAGTGATCAATATTTATAAGTAATTACATGGTAGCTATGACATTACTACCAGGTTATTACTTGAATTGATATCTTGACAAACATGGAGTAATATAACTTATATAACCAGTACTTACTCATTAAAAACATGGCAATTATGGGATTATATTGAGCATCTTTATTCAGTAAATATTGATTACTAACTTGTACTGGTTGCTGTCAAAACATCAGCAATTGAGACAAATAAGATGCTATTAAGATTATAGCTACCATTTAAATTAGATATGTATCAATTTGTAACTGCCAAGTAATAACCTGCTAATAATATCATAGCTACCATGTAATTACTTGGTAAATATTGATTACTACCTTGTAGTTACCAAGTAGTTACCAGTTCATTAGGGTAGATTGTCCTAATCTGGGCCACTGCCTATGAATGTCAGTGGAGCTTATGCTAAAAGCTAACTATGTTAATGTGTCTAACATTAAATTTGACTGTTCAGCCCTTAATTACATTTCACTGTCCCCCATTAGGCAACTCACTGTCCCACCTTTGCAAGTTACCAGAAATGGCCCACATTAGGGCAATCCACCCTATATTTTAAAAAGCAGACTGTAAAATAAAGCAATACCAAAATATGTTGCCTAAAAATTAAATTTTAATTTTGTCCCTGAAACCTCACTTTCAGTTCCGCATCAAAATAAAAAAAATAAAATGCATCAAAATAAAGAATTCTATGATTTAAAATATATATTTCAAATTTTACAAATTGCACCTCCCCCCCTTTGGCAATGAAGTACAGAGACCTCACTGTTAGGAATGTGATTAATATAATCATACTTTTCCAAATGCATAATTTAATATAACTTGTATTAAATATATAAAACTATAATATATCCAACTATAATTCACAACCAGTAAAACCACAGTGACTCATCAAGTTACCGTACTAAACCAGTTACTACAATATTGATGTAGCACAATTATCCTTGATGATCTATCAAAATCCCATTTGATTATTTACATATTTCAAAAATTCCATTACGAAATAATGTCATTTCGATTTTTTCAAATTGATTTCTTTGGCCAGCCGTACTTATAAACTCTGGACAGAAAGGTCGACCTTTTCCTGTGCCCAGATTCGTCAATGTTTTTTTTGTTGTTGTTTTTTTTAATTAATCAATTAATTATTGTTTTTTTGTGCCCATTTTTGACCATTTTCAGCTTTCAATCAAGACTAGAAGGAAAGGGCTGAAGAGAGTGAGACGAAGCTAACTCACGACTCTGCACCATTTTAGCATATTTGTGCTTTGTAGTGCGCCGTCTTAACAGTCTGATCTACTGTGGCTCGCTGAATATTCTTTATTTGTTGAGTCGCCATCCGTGCTACAAATTGTACAGTCCACAAACAGTCTCTAATCCAGGGGTGGGCACACTTTGTGACTCTAAAATTTGACAGGCGGGGGGGAGGGGTGCAGGAACGTTTTGACAGAAAATGTAATTCATCAATTATTCACTTCAAAGGTGAATTGAAGGTGTATTTTAAGTATTTTGGTTTATTATCCTTTAAAGCGGAATATCATCCACTTTTTGTGCACTTTACTTTGATCAGTGTCGTGAAACATCCATTGTTAGTCCTGTTTTTTGATAGACAACATATGACACCATACAGGCCGCAGTAAATTCTGCTTTGCTGAAATCGAAAAGGAAAGCGCCATGATGTCCAACTCTTGACTAGTTTGCCACCTGTTGGAGAAATGAGAGCATTGTAGGTTAAAGGGTGGAAAAGGGTTTTTCCCCCTGATATCCACTAGAATTTGCACATGTTCGGTGGGCCACATATGTCCCACGGGCCATAGTTTGCCCATGTCTGGTAATATCTAAGATCTTATCCATTGTGTCCACAGAACCGACTGCAAGAGAGCTTGGCGTTGTTCCAGACCGTCATCTCCAGCAGCTACTTCCAAGAAACACACTTCATCCTGTTCCTCAACAAGACGGATCTCCTCATGGAGAAGATTCCAACCTCCCACTTGGGCGACTATTTCCCCAAATTCCGAGGTAGATTTCTAGCTAATGTTAGAAATGAAAATGGTCCGAATAGGCCTAAACAATATTTAAAAATATGGGTTGCAGCTATGGAATATTTTAGTATTGGAGTATTCTGCCAATACCCATCGATTAACCCAGTAGTCGGATAAAAAATTGCCAAATGAGGAGCATTTATGGATATACGAGAAAACATTTTTAACAGAATAATTAATAACCTTCAATCAATAATTAATAACCTAAAATCATTAGTTTAATTTTAACGGATTCTCTGGCCACATTTAAATGGTTTGCATAATATAAGCATGACTTTTTAGCTTTCTTCAAAGAGATGCAATTTTGTTTTAATTGCAGTAAAAAGCAGATGTGGGGACTTGAAACTTGGAGACTTGGACACGAGTTGCTGATTTTATGATTTGTGACATGACTTTACAAAATGTGAAATACTTGAGACCTGACTCGGGCTTGTAGTTTGAGACTCTGAATATTTTTTAATATGCGGTCAGATCATCATAATAATAACCTCTCATAATGGCGGCCATTTATCGGATGCATGAAAATCGTAAGTGAATTTTGTGCAGCTTGGTCGGATCCACCCCACGGAACCCACGCCGTGTATCTGCATCCCCCGAGCAGTGACTCAATGCGAGTACGGCGGAGTGAGTCTGGCCGCACCGCGCACATTTCACCAAACCCTCACACGTCCGATTATTCCAAAATAAGCTGGTTTGTTGAAATGTTCACCTATCTATTTGTGGCATGTCTGCAAAAAGGCAAATTAAGACTCGAAAAAAGTGCTTATTAATTTTTGCCATCAATAAATAGCAATCAGTAATAATAATATTGTCATTGTTTTATTCCATGATGTTTTCTTTTTACTTACTGAACATTGGTGTTAACAATAGGCCTATGAATATATTTTTTCAACAGGTTTGACAGGATTTTCCTGTGCCACACACTTGCCAGTGATGTTTACTTACACTTAATTGTATGGTTAAATTCCATTGCTTGCTTTTTACTTCATTATCTGCAGCTAAAATGACAGCATGCCAATGATGACTTGGACTTTGGACTTGGATTTGGATTTGACTTGACTGTGACTTGACTTGCCCGAGAAAAGAATACTTGGGACTTTCTTGGGACTTGAAGGTTGAGACTGGAGACGTGGGCTAGGTTTCCACTGCAGAGTTGTTTTTTCTGACGTACAGCTTCCGCAGGTCTGTACGGCTTCCGTGAGCAAAACAAACGTGTTGTCACCGTCGTAGTATGCTCCACTGCATTGAACTCCGCAAGGCAACAGTGCTGTCCACTGCTGTACGGCCCAGAAAAACATTTATTTTAATTTTTTACGCAATTATGTCACAAAAACGGCTAACTCCTATTTTGAGTATTGAATTTAGAGTCCAAAACCATGATACTAAAATCAATGTGATTGCCTCATCAGTGGTTTCAGAACGGGATCTACAGACGTTTTGTCCATAAAACCATAGAAGCTGTAGTAGTATCCCAAAAGTTGGTATGAATACCACCGCCTTTCATTCAACGTATGAATAAGATGCGTATACAAGCCATCAGGGAAAGCCTGGAGCATGCTGGATGCATCAATATTACAATGCCAAGAATGTAAATAATAATAATTACGGATCTGAATGAGACATCCGCAAACGTCTACTTAGAGCAGAGATGCAGACTCGACTCGCGAGTCACTCGAGTCACCAAAAACGGGACTTGAGACTCTACTCAGACTCGCGCCCTAAAGACTCGGACTCTGGAATCTAGGTCAATGACTCCCAACGAGTATTTGACGAGTCTTTCCCTCTTTTTCGGCTTTAAAAAAAATCCATGTTCTGGGTTCTGGGCAACCAGAACCTGTGGAGACTACGGAGATGGATAATGGTCTGAACAGGAATAATTCTCTATCTCTAGTAATCTCCCACTCTGGGTTGACAGGGCCCCGCGGTGACGTGGAGGCAGCCAAGAAGTTCATCTTGAAGATGTACAAGGAGAAACATGAAGGTCACCCCAAGGATCTGTACCATCACTACACCTGTGCCACCGACACCGAGAACATCAGGCGCGTCTTCAAAGACGTCAAAGACATTGTCATGCAGAACAACATGGACAAGTTTGTGCTTGTGTAACTTAAGTTAACCTCCTGAACCATTTTTTTTCTGGATGAAATAGGGCGGAGCGATTTTGCGTAAAAAACATTTTCAACTCCGAAAGTTTGATTTTGGATTAAATTCGGAAAAACCCTCATCAAACTAAACAATTTTACCACTCAAAATATTCAAACTGTGTCTTTTTGAGAATGAAGCACATAGACCTCACTCTTGGGTTGTGGTTAATATAATTGTAGTTTCATAAATATATCATTCCATTAATTTTATTTAATATATCTAAATACATCTTATATACATTTGAATGTATTTAGATACATGACCAGGAGAACTACTACAATATTGATGTACCGCAATTATCCTAGAAAACATTAAAATCCAATTTCATGATTTTAACAAAATAATCTAATTTTGATTCCAAATACATTTTTTTGTACAGCACTACAGAAAATAATGTAATGTAACTAGAGATGCACAGCATTTTTTTAAACCGATATCCAATATCCTGATTTTGTATAGCCCCTAATTTCCAATACCGATCCAACAACCAATATTTATTTTTAATTCACAGCAAAACTAATTGAAATATATTACACTTTATGTCTTGCTTGAACAAGCAAGACTTAGAGTATTGTATAATATAAAACAGGCTTATAGGTGATTTTCCATGCTTAAAATAACCATGGATAAAACCTATAAGACAAAGTCATTGCCATATACATGTGAACCACCTCAACTATCTCCCAGGAACTAACCACAAAATCCCTTGGCCTTTGTATTGAAGTTTTAAAAATAAATGTGAAGTTTATAAAACCATCTGTAGATAGTAAAGTTTTGAACTTTTTATATGGAAATCAACCTATTATAGTTTGTAAAATAAAATTTCCTAGAATTATATATATACGTTTTCTAACTATTCCTCTAAAATTCTATGAAAAAATTACTACATAAAGGGATGTGTGGGCTGTGAAATGTCTATGCTTGGTGATGTTTGATCCAGGAATTTCCAAAATACAGATTTTTTTGGTTTTTGTTTCATTCCCTCCTCTGGCCAGGCGAACAAATCGCCGAATTGTACCGTGATATATATTTCCGTTTAGCCGAAGCTGTCCTGAAAAGAACAATGTGCCAATTGCCAGCCAAATGTCACATTATCATATTCTAAAAATTTGATTTGTAAAACTGCTCAACTCAAACCAGTTGAAAAAGCTCCGTGGGCTCTGCCACGCCGCCAGGCAGAGTTGATGGAGTCGCAGCGTGGCGAAGCGCTCGCGACCCACGGCAGAGGCCGGTGTTGTTTTTCACTGTTTTCCTGAGCGGCAAAGTCGGCCATGAAGGGGGAGAGAGGTCGGCAAGAAGACGGAAATGATGGCTCAACAGCGTCGAGGAAAGTGATTGAACCAAGATTTTTCTGTGGGTGTGTCGCCACTTTCCTTCACCCATTGGATACCAAACAGTGTTGCCAGACAGGAAATCCGGAAGTATCGTACCAAAACCTCCAAATTATCGTATTTTGGGAGAAATTATCGTACACAAACACAATATTAATAAGGGACATCTCATTCTCGTGAGCCCACCCCCCCCAGAAGATGTTGTGTTTCTTAGATGCAATTTCCAGCCTTTTAACGATTTAATAGTATTTTACGATTAAGTTGGGTACATTTTATAATTATCAATAGTAATTATTACAGTTACTATTATATTAATTAATTAGTTAATATTATAACAAATACAATAGTAACAGTGCCAGCAGCCCTGTGGCTGCTAATAATGACATTATTAGTATTATAATTAATCGTCCCCCGCTATTGTGTTTGGCTGTGTTAGCTTAGCTTTAGCATCGTCCGTCGCGTGTGACGTCACGACCCACGCGCGAGGCGGGCTTATTTTACCGGTCATGCCAGCGTCACGGCTGGTGTTTGGCGTGTTTGGGGAACTAACTGAAATTATCGTACATTTTGGATTTTCCCCCATTATTGATCGTACAGAGGGCAAAACTATCGTACAAATACGATAATTATCGTACATCTGGCAACACTGGTCGGCAGAGGACTGTTAGTAAAAATGTATTTCACTATCCAGAAATATATTTATATACATCTCTCTCTCTCTCGCAATATAGTGTGAAGCTCTTATCTGTGTACCTAGACGCAAGCTAGAGTGCTCAAATTCCAATAGCTTCATTCCATAGACATATAAAAATATACATAAAAGATATCCGTGCCTACTTCCGGGTTGGTATGGGGGGAGCCTAGTCTCCTAAAACCGAGCCCTATGGGAATTCCGATACAA
>OMKY01095765.1:0-10987 GCA_900302395.1 Bregmaceros cantori | reverse complement strand
AGATTTAGAAACCGGAGCGCAGGCCGTACACAGGATTCTGCATTTTCACACATTTCCACATTCACATGATAGTATTTACTGCAACTTGCTGGTCATGAAAAGTTGCACAGAAGAAATTGTCAGTAATATCAGTCTGGCGGAGGATGTTCCGTCACACCATTATATTAAATAGTGTTAACTTTTGAAAGGATGGATGGATTTGTCCCAGATTCAGTGTGTTAATGACCTAGGGAAGGTTCCTGAACTGATGAAATTTTGGGGGCAAACACTTCAACTTGACCGAATTCAAGATGGCCAAATTTGTGTTTGGTCCATAACTTTGGATTTGCCCCAAATTTCCTTATCTATGTTTTACAATAGTTGTTTGTTTTTTCCATTTTTCTTTGTGTGTTGCTTGCATAAAATCTTCTATACCAATACTAGGAATGGGAAGCACCCTGAACAGTGCCCCTGTGATGTCACAATTTGGATTCCTTGAACGAAACCGTTGAATCCCACAGAATGCACGGCTCTACAATATTTTTTCTACGTACACTTTCTGGCTCATCCATGAACAATGTCTATATGCTGACAACTCATTGATAAGTGACGCCAGTTGTGAGAACACTGACCTCATACTGTCTGGTCTTGGCCCGGCACCAGTCCAACAACATCTGCTTAATGGAGTTAGCGTTCGGAACGCCAAAGCTGGTGGATCTCTGAACCTTGTTGACCTTGACAACAGCCTGGTTCCCAGAGCTGCACACACACAAACACATTTAAATACACACACACAAGACAGCTCTGCACTTACATTACATCACTTCCACGGAAGTTTGAACAAAAGTCTTGGGGGCTGGCTCTCTGGTGCAGTCGGTTAGGCCGCTTCATTCAGCCCCATTCACTCTTGTGCCTGTGGCTTAGTCTCACAGCACACGCAGATGTTTTTTCTTATTGATTCCCGTCTCCGGTATGCTGCAGGACTGCTTCCCTGCTCTCACCCCCTTCACTCTAAGCACGTCAATAAATATCCTCCAAAAATAATCTCAAACATGAACAAAAGTCTTATCACATGAACAATCACTTCTTTGTTATAGACCAGTTTACCTGCGAAATACCGGGGGGCTGGCATTTTGTCCTGCCGCGTGAAACACACTTCCTGTGTCTGTATATTTCCCTGCGCAAGTCATCGTAGTGGAACCAAGTGGATGAATTTGTCACACAAAACGCACAACGCTTCAAAATCCGCTTACTACAGCTCGATCTGTGACAAATGACACATCCACCCCGCTTCGCTCACGTTTTATGAAATATGGCAAAATCCGACTTGATGTTTCTCTGGACCAATGGGATGGCTGCTTCCACTGGTACATTCAACTTGAATGAGTAAATGGAACGGGTTGTGCACAGATCCACACAAGATTTGGTTGTGGAATAACACAGTGCAAGTTACCACCATCATTTTAAAATAACGAGGTAGGTGTGTGTGTGCTCCCACCGAATAGACATGTTGAAAAAAAATGGCACCAGCACAGCAAAAAAAAAAAAAATGGCACCAGAAGTGACGTTCAGAGTTGAAATTGAACTACCCACCGAACTCATCTATAGAGATCGTCTGTTGTCCTCACCTGCCACCCTCCAACCGCTCCATCATAGCCTTGCGGGCTTGCGTGGCTGAGGTGCGGGGCATGGTCTGTGCTCTCATCAGCTCCTTCCGGCGCTCAGCCTGCCGCCGCTCCACCGCGGCCAGGCCGCCGCGTGACGCCGAGTCATCCTCGCGGTCAAACACACTGCACGATCAATAGAGACAGCAGCGTTAATGGTCCCACTATAACACACACTGTACATAGCACGTTACCTGAATTCAGGTCAAGTTGGTAAAATTATTTTCTCAAATCTTTTACGTGCATTAGAATCAGGGCTTCGAACCGGTTCAAGGAACGAAAACCGGAAACAAACTGAATTTTGCAGAATTTTACAAGGAGCGGAAACACAGTCATCAAGCCCCATGCATCTGTGGCTCCATCTTGTGGACAGTGAATGTAATGGCGTTTTAAACATGGTTTTCACATTAATACAGTTGCACTAAAGTCCACCAAATATATTCTGTATAAACTATATCTAAACATAACATTGCACAATATAAGGAACTTTAAGAACGAACAGAATTTTTGCATCAGGACCGATATTTTGGTGGTGGAACGGTTCAGAGAATGAAAACATTAAACATAGGCCTGCCTGAACTGTTTGGAACGGAACATTTTAAAAATAATTTCGTTTTCAAGCCCTGATTAGAATTAAACCATCATCGATATCTTGGCAATATTGACGATACAATCCCATTCCAAAGTCAAACCCACCCAATAATAGTCAGAATGTGGTGAAGCCCATTTTTTTTGTCATCTCATTCTGATCCATCATTTTCAAAATCATAGATCAGAGAGTTCAGTATCCACTGCACCAAAACACAGCATGACCGACCTGCCCATCTTCCGTGCAGGGCCAGCAACCGATGACACCGAAGAGGTAGAGGATGAGAAACTGTACGACTTGGACTGCACTGTTCCCCCTGGAAGACAAAAAAAAAGCACTATTTCACTGTCACTGCCAAGGATAATGTGCTAATACACGGATGAAAATCTAACGGATCCATCCAGGCCCCTATACTTAGTAACGTCAGATCATTTCTATCACGTCTATGACTGTAAATGGGGAAAACATTAAACAATGCAAGAAAGTTGTGAACGGTGAAATACTCACGATCTGTTTTCTGTACATAGCTGGACTCCATCACTGTGCTGCGTGTAGATCTGCTACCATCATCTAAAAAGACAACACCACCGGTTCATACATAATGACAGCTCATCAATATAATAATAATAGTCATCAATAGATGAAACCCCTCAATTATTTTCCTGCGGTTCATTCCACATTGCAGCAGGAAGCAAATGGAAACAAAAAAAAAATCTTTAAATGTTTTTTTTCTGTTCTCTATATATTTTAACATATCCTTTGTCTGGGAGACTATTGGACTACCGTCCACTTTCACTGTCAGTCATCAAGCCCCATGCATCTGGGGCTCCATCTTGTGGACAGACGAGGAAGCGAATGTAATGGCGTTTTAAACCCGGTTTTCACGTTAATACAGTTGCTCTGAAGATTGAAAGGCCACCAAATATATTTTGTTTAAACTACAACTAAACTTAACATTGCACAATATAAGGAACTTTAAGAACGAACAAAATGTTTGAGTTCCGAAACGGTTCAGGACCAAAATTTTGGTGGCGGAACCGTCCCAAGAACGAAAACGTTATTAAAAATAGAACTGCCTGAACTGTTCGGAGCGGAACATTTAAAAATCATTCTGTTTTCAAGCCCTGGTCTACTGAGAAATGTTTTCCAAAGTTAAAACACACGGGCCGTACCAGAGTGGGAGAAACGGTCAAATTAAAACACACGGGCCGTACCAGAGTGGGAGAAACGGTCCATCTTGGTGACCTGGCTCTGTGCCAAGCCATCTGCAGACTTCTCTGTCTTCTTCACCAGCACCTCGCCCGCTCTACCCTTCTGGCTTCGCTCCTCGCGCTGCTGCCTCAACTCCTGGAGGCGCGAGTCCCGCTCCTTCTCCCGCTGGTCTGAGGTCACGGGCAGCGATGGGGACACGGAAAGACATGGAGTCAGAGGTAGTGGTGGGGACAACACCGTGGTGATGGGGAGGCTACTCAAAACATTATGAAGGTAGCTTGTCGTGGTGGTCATGAATGAACAGGTTGAAAGAGTTGTCATTGACTTACAGGATTTTTAGCAATTAATAGGGCTGTTGCATGGTGACATCACAACTTGGAGGCGGCAGACATTATGGTGGTATCATCGCGGTCAGACAAACAAGCAGAGCGTGATATTTGAATAACATCGTCCATTTAAGACTTCTATAGGGGCGCAGTGGCAGAGTGGTTATAGAGCAACTAGCAACAGGACCGTTTTTGGGGGGTGAGAAGGATCAAACAATGTTTTTGGATGTAAACTGTCAAAAATGGTCAAAACTGGCAAAAATATTTTGGGGGGCAGAAACGCGAGAAGTGATAAATCTTTGGCCGTAAACAATGGTAAAAATTACAAAAACTACCAAAAACTGTTTTGGGGGGTGTAAACACAGGGAGTATAAACTTGGTATGTTAGAAAAAACACTGCCCAATGAACTATGTCAACTAATGAACATTTCTGATCAACTTACACAAACCCTCTTGAGTGCAGAGCGCATTATTATATGCAGTGTCCAACTTCTGTGACACACAGCATGCCACAGTGTTGACTAATCAGTATCCTAGTCATCCTCGTTTCCGTCTACAGCGATGAGTTTGATCTTAAGGGTCATTCCGTTTCAAGGCGACGTTCGCCTGAGCAGCCCTGCCCAGAGTTACTTCACACAGAAACAGGTTTTCAAAAAGAAAACTGTCCAGCAGCTCATAACGAGCCTATTTCTACAACAGCAGTAATTATGGCTTTAGTAAATGCGATTCCAGATGTCAATACCAAGGGGCCTGGGAAAACAGAATTTCAAGGCAACACAAATAAACAAAACAAAGTAGGAGTGGATACACACCCTCACAAGGGAATTGGGAGTTGAAATGAAGGTTATAGAGTGCACAAACACACACAAACTTATTTGAATGGTGTTCATAATGTCAAACCATGTACTTATATATTACCAATGCATTTAAATGACAGGAATATGTAAAAAAGGAATAGAGATTAAGAACCATGGCAAGGACACCATCAACAGAGATGAAAGGGCTTACACCCTCCCATGTGTTTGGGACTATCTTGCCATGGCCCCTGGAGAGGAGAAGGCATGGTCAGACTGGCGGGAAACCCAGTCAGACTAAACCCAGGGGAAGTGATAAAGCTGCGCTGTCGCCATGACAACTGGATGCCACTGCTGAAGAAGGTTGCAGTATTGCGATCAGAACTTTTGAGGTATTTGAAAAAAGCGTATTCCTGTCATTTAAATGAATTGTTAATATACAAACATATGAGCTTAAGGCCTTACGTACACACACGTTCTTCCTCATCCATGCATTATTCAGCATACATTGATAACACTCCATGCTCCAATGTCCAAAGAAAGTATGGAGTTCAACGGTCAACATATACAACCTTCCATCCTACCCACTTCCTCTGGTCTATGCCTGGACAGATGTCAAAATACACGTGCAGTACAAAGTGAGTGCACTCCACACAGGTGAGTACAAATGGAACACGCTCCACCTATGGATCACCAAAGTCACACCCACTGCCGCCAGCTTGCATGATGTCAGTCAAAATTAGTAAAATATGTCTTGTGGCATGCTATCAATTACGGCATGGATTGGCTTAGTTAATTTGTAATCAAAATGGGATCATTTTGTTCAGGGGATTAAAAAAATATGTAAAACATCTCATCAGATTTTGCTAACCGAGTCCATTTTGCTTTGATTAAAAAAAACAGGAAAAAAAATAAAAATAAAATTCAGAGACATAAAATCTGGAAAAGCAATACAGCCCTAATTTCACATATGCATGTTAGGAAGACTGGTTGTGATACAACAAATAACATAATAACATTTGTTTGATTTAAAATGCATCATAATGCTAGATTTAACCAAGTTGTACCCTAGGAACAAAGAGTGAATGACCCTTCACTGTAGGAACCATAGATTTAGGAGCAGTCTGTCACTGACTCCCAGCGTATTGACAATGCCTGACCAAATTGCTAGACTTGAAGCATTTGGACTTTTTGTCAAATAAAGCTAGTTAAAAGACTTTGGTCTTTTGATAGATTTTGCTATTTTAAAATATGTTCGTCTTTTAAAAGATTTAGGTCTTTTGCAGCGATTTAAATGAATGTAATATTATTTCTTGTTTTCCTTCTTTAGCAGTTGATATAATTGAGAAATGTTGAGAAATGTTGATCGCTTCATAATCGAGTTATGTTTCCTGGATAAGGAAAACTAACAACGTATGTTAATGAATTAAAAACATGAACATCATATGTAAATATCTTCATATGTAAATAACAGAGGCAGAGAATGGCGATGTATTAATCCGTAATTAGGATTATACTTTTATGCGCAACCTAAAATATTGCAACAAAAAACGTGAACCACTCATCAAAGTGGTGTCTAGCCAAGTTGCTTAAAAACATCAAAATGTATTATAATTATCTTCAAAGGATCCGTACTAGCTAACAGCAAGGTCTTCTGTGGGTGTTTGAGACTTTGGCGTACCATAGACTGCGTTATTTCACACCACCCTACCTATTTCTTCCTGAGAGCAGCCCAACATGGCCTCTATGGGAGCAGGAGGAAAACATGAGCACGAGACAAAGACTTTCTGGAGAGTCAACATGTGAACCTGTTACCCAGACGACCTCGTGGAAAATGCATGATATCAATCATTATGTTGTGAGTTTGCGCATTATGATCCTGATCACGTAGAATTGAGAAAATTGCATTGCAAGTGGTGAAAACAATAAGAAAACATTTAAGATTGAAGAGGATTATTGTGTTTTGAATTGACTTTATATATATATATACAGTAGGTGTTTTGGCATAAAAATAAATCAAGAAAATGTATTAGAATTGAAGATACTACCCACAATATCATATAGTCATATAGTCATGTTTTGGAACCATATTCAATTTGTTGGCATAAAACTGGATTAATTCTACAAATCAACAACGTATCAGCATTGGTCTACTGCCCACAAGCACCTGAATGGAGTTTTGGAAATTAGAGGAATTAGATAAATGGTAATTACACATTTATGTACATTTGGTACATTTATGTTATAAATGTACCAATAATTTTGTGCAAGGAATTTTGAATCTGCATTTCTTTCTCTGATCAGCAAAAGGAAGAAATCCCCGTCGTGAATGCCACTCACCTCTCTTTCTCTTCCGAAGGTCTCGCATGGCTGCCCGGATCAATCTTCTATCATCAAAGTCCTTGCACTCGTCAAGCTGTGGAACAGACGATAATATGAGGTTGACTTGTTGGTCACTGTTCTAAAAGGATAATAAATAAATTCACACTGTAGCTATTTGGTCCTCAAAATGATCAGATATGAAATGATGTCTATAGACAAGTTCAGCGGGTAGTTCTGGTAAGAATTTTAGGCTGAACATGACTTCCGGGCCGTGTAGTCACATCCCTATCTTCTGACTTATCTTTGAACTTGTCTATTTAATAGGAGCACACGTCTACTGCGTTATTAAAACATGATGGAGGTAACTTGTGTTGTTCTAGTATGAATCTTTGCCTTACAAACGCATGATTCCATAATCTGCACAACCCGGCCCATTTACTAATTTCCGTCCGATTTACCAGTGAATGCAGCCATCTCATTGGTCCAGAAGAGCATGTGAACACACAGAGTGAGTAACGTCAAGTTGCATTTTCAAAATGTCAGCGCCCTGTTTTTAGCGCGTAAACTCATCTATAGATAACAAAATGCTGTTCATAGAAAACACAAAAGGAACACATGTGGCGGACACTGTCAACAACATATTTGGCCATGGAGAAGCTCAGAATGGATGTCTGCGGCGCGGTGGTGAAGGCATTGTGAACTATTTGTGGGCTTTCTGTTGACACTTGAGAGCAATGGGTCCCGTCCACCCCTGGCTCACGGCCAACATTCCTGGAACTACTCGGACACGTGTGCAGCAGTATACGGAATGTTATGCAAAATGCAATAAGCAGAAGACATAAAACATCTGCTTTGGTAGTATATGGATGGATGTGTACTTAGTACGTAGACATGGTCAACTACATGCTACAGTTCAGGCAGAGCATCAGAATGGGGAAGAGGTTTGATGCAAGTGACTTGCTGGTGAGCAGAATGATTCAAGGATAGAAGGGAAACACAGTAACTCAAATAACCACAATGCAGTAGGGTATCTCTAAAAACACAACACATTGAAGCAGACGGTACAGCTACAGCAACAGGAGACCACTCTGAGTGCAACTCCTGCCAGCTCAGAACAAGTAAATGAGGCAACACAACGCAGAAAGAAGATTAAAGCCTATGCAGTTGTCCCAACGCAAAAAGGAGTCCAGTACTGGCATAGTGCACCTGATAAAGTGGCCGGTGAGTGTATGTTGATTAACTTGGCAAGAGTGTACGATGACAGATCAGTATGAATGCATATTTTGTTTGTGTCAAATTCATTTCATTTGCTTCTGAACACGTGTCCGGTAAATTAATGGAAGAACAGTAAACACAACTTTCAAGTCTCAATTGAAAATATGGCATCATTCTTCACGTCACTTGAGGGAACATTATTTGATTATATGCATACGTTTGTAAAGTGATATATTTAATGTTATTTTCCAATTTGATCAAGTGGAAAGGACTTGATATGTAACATTGAAATTGAACAACGGAAAATCTCTTTGGCTGGCCTCTCCGATCATCTACGCTCACATGCTTTGAACACGGTAAATTGTCTCCTACCATCTTGTCAAGAACCTCCTCATCTTCGATGGCCGCCAGTTGTGCTTCTGTCAGTTTTCCAGGGCGTTCGTCAGGTTTGGCTTGGCTGCTGTTGGTCGCTGCTCCGTTGGGGACAGCAGCAGAGGTCCGCAAGGATCCAGCCCGGAAGGATGAGCCGACCGAAGAGAAAACTGGCTCCGATGCCATGACTGGCTCTGCCTGTATGCCAACCACAAACACACGTTAACATTAGGGATGCGACAGTCAGAGATGGCAAAAGTACCCAGATTTCTTACTTGAGTAAGAGTAAAATACATTTGCAAAAAAACAACTTGAGTAAGACTAAGTACTGATCCAAATAGCTACTCAAGTAAAGTAAAAGTACAGGCTCAGAAATGTACTCAAAAAGTATTTTTGAAAGTATGAAGTACAAAGTACTGCAAATAAAAGTTAGTTTGTCAATGTTATTGCTCGAATAAATTAACAATTATATTATTATGTAATTATGTATATAATAATGTATCTTAGATCAATATCTTATTAACTGGGACTCTACTCGGCACATCAGCGCCCCCTACTGGCTAATATTATAGACGTTATCCTACCCCGTCAATGCAAAAAAAAGTAACGAGCCTGTTTTGGTAAAAGTAAGGAGTAGAAGTAAAGATATTTTTGTTAAAAATGTACTCACTACAAGTAAAAATTAATCACAGAAAAATGTACTTATAAAAGTACAGATACTTGAACATTTTACTTAAGTACAGTACTTGAGTATTTGTACTTCGTTACTTGCCATCTCTGAGTGTGTCTGTGTGTTCGAATGTTTGCCCGGACACGGAGCGAGTCTCCTCCTCGGCCGCATCCCCGCAGTGCGCCCGGACACGGAACGAGTCTGTCCCGGGTAGGGGTGTCGGTTATCGCGATCGGTTACCGTACCGTACACCGTGACACCGGGAGCACTTTCATTACCATGATGAATATTTTGATCGTGACAAACAGCCTGTATTTTATTAATATTAAATATTATATTTTAATGTTCATCTCGGTGCGTTACAACGCCATGCGGGCGTCACTGTCGGTCCCTCATGCTCACTCTTTCCCTAGCTGAGTGTCGAGCATGGCAGGAGTAGAAAGACACGCACGACAAAGACATCTGCCCTTTTCGCATTTTAAACGGACAAAATCCGCAGTTTGCGCATAGTTTTTGTCTATTATTATTGTTATATATAGTCTATTCGGCGTGTCCTGAACCTGGGGATCGCCTGTCATATCCCGTTCGCTGAACGCAGCGTTGTTCGCGGCCTTTTTCCATTCTATTTATTCCGTGTATCAAAGAGTAAAATTCTTATAAACATGCCGCGGACAACGCGTGTTGAAAACAGTTCGTCTCTTCACAGGCTGAAAGTAAGAAAACAGCGCGCATTGGCAAATATACGCCTTGGTGAACGGGTACTGTTGACGTATGATGTAGTGTGCGATTCCAAAAAATGATCCGCTTACTTAGTTAACGTTAGGTTAGATTTGGGGATAAGAGGTTACGATTAGGGGATATTGTTAGGTGACTGGCACATGGTAAAATTTTCGAGTTCAATTGAGCCCACTTAGGGGTTAAGTTAGGGATTAGAGTCAACCAGTCAACGGGCAAGCTTAGGACGCATGGATCGTGTTTATGAGTCACACACTACATCATCCATCCGACATATAGAGCAAAAACGGAGCTGTAATGCTTTAAGATACTATTTAGTTTTAGTTTTAAAGTTATTATTACTGTGAATTCTGCCATTATTACTTGTATAATAATATACAAATAATAATAATAAAATCCAGGTGGAATATGCATTAGTTCTAGTTAAATTTAATAACTCAAAGTTACAATTTACAAGGCACAGTTTACCTGCAGCAAAATTATAACTATAAGGAAATAAATTCTAAAAAGGGTGAAGCAACGTCGCGTTGCCGATGCGTGGACGATGCGCTAGATGTGCGAAGCGTGGACGATGCGTTGGTTCTGGGTTCTAGAAGCGTGGGGGGATTTTTTTTTTAAATACCGCGATAATACCGGTTACCGCAATAATTTTGGTCACAATAACCGTGACCGTAAAATTTCATACCGTGACACCCCTAGTCCCGGGGAATGTGTGTGTCTGTTCGCCCTACACGGAACAAATTCTCCTCCGCTGAAGCCACAGCCCACGGTGTGCTGTTCGTCCGTACTCGCGCTGACACGGAACGAAACTTGTACGAAGCGTGTTGTGGAGATTATTTTTTACTACATATGGCAATGGTGATATATAATCTCCATGGCAGCGCCGTGGGAACCCGCTGCCGTATCCACAACACGCTTCGTACAAAATAATATCCGCAACACGCTTCGTACAAAATAATAATATCCGCAACACGCTTCGTACAAAATAATAATATCCGCAACACGCTTCGTACAAAATAATAATATCCGCAACACGCTTCGTACAAAATAATAATATCCGCAACACGCTTCGTACAAAATAATAATATCCGCAACACGCTTCGTACAAA
>OMKY01095677.1:6120-21781 GCA_900302395.1 Bregmaceros cantori | reverse complement strand
GAGCGGCGTTAATGAGAGGGCGGGAAACCAGACCATGATTAAGGAGAGAGGGAGTGTGGAAACGGGGAAATCCCAGATATACCTCCCAGGTGGAGGGGAGGAGAGAGAGAGAGAGAGAGAGAGAGAGAGAGAGGGGGAGAAAGAGAGAAGGGGGGAGAGACATTGTACATTGTCATGTATATAAGCTTTATATTGACTGTTTGCTGTTCATTATGTTTGTTATAAGTATGATTTGGTAATGTCTGATGCTCATTATCATGCGAATAAACCCATATTTGATTAGATTCAGAGAGAAACTGAAGCCCTGTTCCCACAGAGGTTTGGTTGCGTTTTAATTGCGTGATTTCAATGTCGTTGCTGTCGGTACGAAGACGATGATTCCCGAGGAGGGTAATCGAAATCCCGAAACGAACACAAACAACAATTGTAAATGCGCGTTCATGGCGGGGTTGTCGCCGTCTGGTCTGAAGGACTGAGTGGGACAAGCTAAAACAACAACAAAGACAGAACGAAAAGACAGAAACAGAGCCTGGCACGACAATGAAAGAGAAAGAAAGGCAAAGAATAAGAGAGAGAGAGAGAGAGAGAGAGAGAGAGAGAGAGAGAGAGGTGCTTCTTATGAGAATAAATATTCTCTTATTGCACTGGCCTATGGGGAGGATCCTTAGGGTGCTCCCATCCAGAACATGCGCCCAAATCGCGAGAGAGAGAGTTGGAGAGAGAGAAAAAGAGATGGAGAGAGAGACATGAAGACAGGGAGAGAGATAAAAAGAGAGAGTTGAAGATGGAAAGGGAGAGAACACACACAAGCTCCCACGCATCCCAGTGGTCTTTCTGGGCGCTCCAACAAAAACACAGCCAAGCTCACCTGCCCAACTCCCTCAGCTAGCCTAGCTTCCTGTTAGCTTCCTCGGCTAGCATAGCTTCCTGTTAGCTTCCTCAGCTAGCCTAGCTTCTTCCTGCGCGCGTCCTAAACAATGGCCAGGGTGGCTTTGATGGTCTTCCGCTGCCTCCGTCTTCCTCCTGCCCACCTTCCCCGCGTACCAGGAGCGAAACTCTACGTGACGCTGCAAACACAGTGAACTAAGAACAAACAACAGTAGATGTAGTGATGAGCAGACTGTGATGTCATAATAGCTACTGCTAATAGCAAAGGCGGTAGGTCAAGGCATGGCCATTCATAGATGTTGTACCAACGTTTCAGTTGTTTGCTTGAAAATGGAATTATTTTTTTAAATGTTCCGTTCCTAACGATTCAGGCAAGCCTATGTTTAACGTTTTCATTCTCTGAACCGTTCCATCACCAAAATATCAACCCTGAACCAGTTCGGAATGCAAACATTTAGTTCTTTCTTAAAGGTCCTCATTTTGTGCAATGTTAAGTTTAAATGAGATTTATACAAGATATATTTGGTGGAATTTCAAACTTCAGTGCAACTATTTTAACGCCATTGCATTCACTTCCGCGTCTGTCCACAAGATGGAGCACCAGATGCATGGGGTTTGACGACGAGAAAAAAAACAAAAACGTTTTTGTGGATTTCATGATGTTCCGTTTCTGTTCCGGAACAGTTGAAGTTTCCGCTCCTCGTAAAATTACGTAAAATTCTGTTCATTTGATTTTTGCTTGTTGAAGGACAGTTATTTTAGCATTTCCATTAACAAACCCGTCATCTTCCGTTTGGGTTACTTAACAACTTCACAGTACTGTATAGCCTGGCAAGCCAGGACCAAGAAATCGTCCGTGTGTCTGCGTGTACATGTCTGTGTGTGTGTGTCCATGTTGTCTATGTGTGTCTATGTTAACATGTTGTGTGTATCGCTCTACATGTTGTCCATGTGTGTGTATCTCTGTACATATCGTCTATGTGTATCTCTGTACATATTGTGTACGTGTTCTTGTGTGTATCTCTGTACATAATGTCTATGTGTGTGTATCTCTGTACATATCGTCTATTTGTGTGTGTGTATCTCTGTTCATATTGTGTATGTGTTCTTGTGTGTATCTCTATGCATATTGTCTATGTGTTTATGTGTGTATCTCTCTGTGTGGGTTACAGCAGACAGTGTCAAGGTCATACGTCCAACCAGTACAACAGCACCCCCTGTTGTCGGGGAAATCCCTGGTGGGCGTATTGTGTCGGGAGCCGTGAACTCAGTGGCCGGCACTCCACCGTGTGTTCAAACCCAATACCACCTACCACGTCCAATAACAGTGTGTTCAAACCCAATACCACCTACCACGTCCAATTACGGTGTTCAAACCCAATACCACCTACCACGTCCAATTACGGTGTTCAAACCCAATACCACATACCATGTCCAATTACTGTGTGTTCAAACCCAATACCACATACCAAGTCCAATTACCGTGTGTTCAAACCCAATACCACCTACCACGTCCAATTACGGTGTTCAAACCCAATACCACCTATCACGTCCAATTACCGTGTGTTCAAACCCAATACCACATACCACGTCCAATTACCGTGTGTTCAAACCCAATACCACATACCAGGTCCAATTACCGTGTGTTCAAACCCAATACCACCTTCCACGTCCAATTGCTGTGTTCAAACAATGAGGCTGGGGGTGGGACTACTCTCGGAGTGCCTTTAGTGGTGAGTTTGGGTCGTCCACGAGCCGTATGGCAGTGGGAGAAAAACTGTTCTTGTGGCGTGCGGTTCTGGTTATGTACCTGAACCTCCTCCTGGATGGAAGATGAATAGATGATGACCAGGGTGTTTAAATGTTATATGTAGTTTTATATTAAATTTTTATAGTGTTGCAACGATACCATTCTTGGTGCCGATACCCAATACCTGGCTGTGCAGTATCGGCCGATACCGATACCACTGTTTGAAAAAAAGTGGTAGTAACTTCTTCCCAAGGCTTGGGAAGAAGTTACAAGTGCTATTGCGGTAATTTTTACATGCAGTCTATGATTAATAGTAGTGGAGGGAAATTATAAAAAGCAATAACACATTAAGAATTATTTCATTATTTTATTATTTTATTGTTTGGGTGGTATTGGGGTAGTAACTGAAGAGTTCAGATGCAAAACCTCCTTACTCCACTTGACCACTTTTTGAGAAAAAGGCCATTTATTAATCAGGTCATTTTATTTAAGCAGATGAGAATAGATATTGCGGACACTGCGGGGAGCAGGTTTTACTTAATTTACTTACATTTTGTCACAAAAACATTTCATTTACATATTCTAGATTTAGACAAGATTCGGGCAGTTTCCGCCGCACGGTGTCAGAAAAATGGTATTGGTCCGATACTGGGCGTAGGTACTCACCGATACCACAAAAAAGGTGCCGATACGGAGTACGTCCGATACCGATATCGGTGCAACACTAATACAAACACTATACGTGTGTGTGCGAACATGCGTTGTGTGTGTAGATTTCTGGTGCCCCCAGCAATCTCCTGCCACATGAACTACGGCTATTGTTGTGCGTTGGGCAGACGTGACTTCACCGTCGCTGACATCATCGGTATGAAGAGGCTGAACTTGACTGATGCTATCGTTGACTGTAATTGGCCGTGCTGTCATCGGTGACCGATTCGCAGAGAGACATTAACCCTCTACGTAACGATAACCATCGTTGAGGCGGGACCAAAATGACGGGTTCAATGCAGGCCGGCCCTCAATGTCTGCCAAGATCCAGGAAGATCTTGATCGCTCTCAATATGTCCATCAAGGTCTCCAGATGAGTTTTTAGCAGGGGCAGGGAACCGGCATCGGAAAGGATTGGTGATTAGTTCAATCTTAGAAATCAAGAGGAACAAATTGGTTATTACTGGCCATTTACAATTCAATATAGTAAATGGATTCATTTTACATATCCATATTGCATATACATGACAGCAGTACACACACACATGGCATTTTAGTTGGGCATGAAACAACTCTCTCAAGATCAACAGGTAGTGAACAAGGTCAACACAAAACCGTAAGTGGCATAGAATCAGCACATATAACATGTCAACATATCAAGCAGGGCTACCCCCTGTGTTCAGTAGCATCACTGTGCGTGGGAAGAAACTTTCTCAGTCTAGAGCAGGGGTCCCCATCCCTTTTCATCCCAAGGACCCCCTTTCCCAGCTCAAAGTAACTCATGGACCCCTAAAAAAAAAAAAGATGAAAAAAATGATAGAGTCTCTCCCTCTCTCTCTCAGACTCTCTTGCTTTCTCTCTCTTACAAGCGCTCTCTCTCTCTACCTATCTCAGACTCTCACAGATTTTCTCGACCGCTCTCTCGCTCTTTCACTAATTCACTCCCATCTCTGGTCTCTCTCTCTCTCTCTGACTCTCTCGCTCTTTCACTGATTCACTCCAGTCTCTGGTCTCTCTCTCTCTCCCTCTCTCCCTCTCTCGCTCTTTCATTAATTCTCTCTCACTCACTCCTTCACTGATCACTCGTCTCTGGGCTCTCTCTCTCTCTCTACCTCACATGCACAAGAGCACATGTGCGCGACCATGCTGCCTTTATAAGAGGAAACTGCTGGGCTATGATAAGGTCTGACAATACAATGGGCTTCGTAAGATGGGCACGCGCTCACACACAGCCACACACAGGAGGACGCACGCATACACACTCCTACACACGCACAGTCACACATGTACACACACAGGAGGCCGCACACACACGGTCACCCATACACACAAACGGACGCACGCGGAAGGACACATGCATACACAAGCAGACACACAGTCCTGCCAACCCGGGTCTGAGACGTGCTTCATGTACGGTTGAAATTCAACGGTCAGTAGTAAGCGCGGCTTCCGTAGGTAGCCTCCATACTCTCCGATTTGATGTTTAGTCTGGTTTGTTGAAATGAAAGTGCGCTACCAACTTTGCCCTGAGCATGTGACTACATCAGCCTACAACACGTCAGCAGATACGACTCGTATGTGCGCTCGTCCGTGATGAATGAATGAATTTATTTATTGAAAAAGAACAAAACAGAGCCATTAAACATACACAACATCAACGACATTGCGCAGAAGAGATGGGTGTCGAAGAGATTAGCAGGATTGCCAATATCCACTCCAGTCCTTTGTTAGACGACCTAGAAAGTTTAAAAGACGTCCGCTAAGTGAAGGTGCACATAAAATTGGAGAACTGAGATCCCTGAGTGTAAATTCTTTACACTGCTGCTGCTCCCCGAATTAGTGCTTTTGCATGGTACTCATGGAAATAGGGGAGTTCCTCCGAACAGAGCCATACCGCCAAGATAATTCTAATTTCAATAAAGAGTTGCTTCTTAATCTTCTGTTGCGTTTCTTGACCAAAATGGTTCCGACAGAAATGTAATAGTTCCACACCAAGGTCTGCACGCCTTACAGTGCCTCCCTTTTTTTCTCTCTCCTTTAAATAGAAAACAAAAGTTAACGATGCCTTCACGGGGGGTCTGGGCAGTGAACATTCAACGTGACTTTGAAGTCGGAGCGGACTTTGACACAGACGAGGCTTTACAGGAACGCTTTCTTCTGCCGAGTGGGGTGGAAGGACGTTTGATCCTTGCAGGCCACAAGAAGAGTTCAGGGATCACGGGAAGGGAGGCGGAGTAGGGGCGGGAGGAGTACATTAAAACTATCCATTGGCCGCAGCCGATAACTGGATGGGGTCCAATTTGCGTACTTCACAAAGTGCACTCGACTTCGCACAATTTGGGCACTCCACACTACATCACAAGCTAAAAATGGTACGAACAATGTCACCAGATCCCAACTCTCAAAGACAATCCTTCCAAAGCACAGTACCAGGTGGAAGGAAGAGAGGAAGACAGAGAAAGCGATGGGAAGATGGCCACGCATCGGATGCCGCTAGACGGTACATTTAGTCTGGCCAAATCAGGCAGACGTCGCCCGTATACCAGCTGAACAATCGAATCGAGACATGGGCGGTTTGGTATGGGCGACGCAAGACATGGGCTTTAGCCGCAAACCGCCTGCATTAAAATAATAATTTTTCCGGTGTGTCAACCATGCAGGGCTCCGAACGGGTTCAAGGAACGAAAACCGAAAACGAACATAATTTAACGGAATTTTATGAGGAGCGGAAACAGAAACGAAAAAAGATTTATTCAACTGTTCCGGAATAGAAACGGAACATTATGAAATCCACAAAAACGGTTAAAAACGGTTCTCTTTACATTTGAACATCTCCTATATCTGGGAGACTATTTCTACTTGTGCATCGGTCCAACTTTCACTGTCGGTCATCAAGCCCCATGCATCTGGGGCTCCATCTTGTGGACAGACGAGGAAGTGAATGTAAGGGTGTTTTAAACCCGGTATCACGTTAATCCAGATGCACTGAAGTTTGAAAGTCCACCAAATATATTCTGTATAAACTATATCTAAACTTAACATTTCACAATATAAGGAACTTTAAGAACGAACAAAATGTTTGCGTTCCGAACCGGTTTAGGTTTAGATTCCGAGAACGGAAACGTTAAACATAGACTTTTTTTTAAAGAATTTCGTTTTCAAGCCCTGGGCGCAGGTGCAGCCGCAATCCGTGCATCTCTAGTATGCAGTATCGGAGTTGGGCAGTAAAGCAAAGCTGGCAAAAAAACTCACATTGGTCGGCCACTAATTGTGACCCAACAGCTCTCCTGTGCAATGCACCTGTAAATCGTGATCCGGTCTGCGACCTTGCACACAGATTGGGTTGCGTGTGAGTCTGGAGCGGGGGCTGCGCGGGGGCGAAGGTATCCGACAGCGGCGGCATCAGGCGACACGAGTGTCCTCTGACATTACACACACAGACACACCATCAATGCACTATTCTCAAGAATTGAATATCTGTGTTCTGCACGACAGCTGTCCGCTAACTGCCCTCCCCACCGACCCTCCTCCTAGCTTCCACTACACACACACAGACAGATCCTCACAAATACAATCGTTAGCGAATGCACGTGCGCGGGTGTGCGTACAAACCTTGCACAGAGCGACGCGCTCAGACACACGTACACACACATACAAGATGTGTGTGTGTGTGTCGTGCACCGGCTGCAGAGTGTAATTATGTCATTACGCCTTGTCGTCTGCGGAGGGCGAGCGAGGTGGGCGGAGTCTTTGTGCTGCAGCCTGGAATTCCACTGATGGCATTTACTGACTAAAGGACAAACTGCTGGACAGCCCCGAGCGATTCTCTCTCTCTCTCCCCGTCTCACACTCTCCATCTCTCTGCCTTTCCATCTCTCCCCCTCTGCCTGTCTGTCTCTCTGTCTGTCTCTGTCTCTCTCCATCTCTCTCTCGGTCTCACACTCTCTCCATCTCTCTGCCTTTCCCTCTCTCGCACTGCCCTTCTTATGTCTCTCTGCCTTTCCATCTTTCTCTGCCCCTTTGCGTCCGTCTCTCTCCCCCTCAGCATCTCTCTCTTTCCGTCTCGCACCCTTTCTGACTCTTTGTGTCTCTTTCCGTATGTCCATCTCTCTCTCACTCTTGGTGTCAGTCGGTCTCTCTCTCCCTCTAACAGTCTGTCTCTCCCTATGTCTCCATGTCACCGTCACCTCTGGCTGTGTGTCTCTCTCTCCCAGTCTCCATCTTACTGTGTCTACCAGTCTCCCCCCCTTCTCCATCTCTGACTTTCTCAATCAGTCTTCCCATGTCTCTGTCTCCTGTTCTTAAAGTTCCTAGTTTTGTGCAATGTTACGTTTAGATACAATTTATACAAAATATATTTGGTGGACTTGCAAACTTCACTGCAACTGTATTAACGTGAAACCGGGTGCAAAACACCATTACATTCGCTTCCTCATCTGTCCACAAGATGGAGCCCCAGATGCATGACTGAGAGTGAAAGTGGACGGAAATAGTCTCCCAGACATGGAAATGTATAGAGAATGAAAAAAAAAAAAAAAAAAAAAACGTTAACCGGTTTGGTAGATTTCATAATGTTCCGGAACTGTTATGTTTACGCTCCTCGTAAGATTCAGTAAATTTCCGTTCTTTTTCGGTTTCCGTTCCTTGAACCGGTTCGGAGCCCTGGGTACATGCCAATTTATTAAACATTTCACCATGAATGAAAAAGTGAACTGAATACAGTCCAGCTCACAATGTTCATTCTTTTAGCCATTTCTCTCTCAATCTCCCTCCCCCTCCTCCATCTTTCTCCTCCTCTTGTTCCATCTCTCCCCTCTCTCTCCCCCCGTCTCCCCTCCGCCAGCAGTGTAGGCAGTGATCTGATGCCCTATTGCGCTGAGGAAATCACCGGACCCGCCCGCGTGCAGCATTGTCTGAAGTCACTCGGGGTCTCTGGGACTCAGACAATGGCACGCTCTGAGGCCCAGGGAAACGGCGACGTCATGCTGTCACCGGCCGACTGAAGGAGTTACTTTGTAAGAAATAGGAAAGGGCACAATTAACAGAGTAACCGATAGTTCACTGTTAAGGATTTGACCAAATTTTCCTTTAGTAAATAATAGTGTTGCACCGATACCAATATCGGACGTACTTGGTATCGGCACCTTTTTTTGAGGTATCGGTGAGTACCTGTTGACTTGTGTGTACCTGATCAGACCGATGGCATTTTTCCGACGCCATACGGCAGAAACCGCCGGAAACTTGTCTAAATCTAGAATATGTAAATGAAATGTTTATGTGAAAAAAGTAAGTAAAACCCGCTCCCCGCAGTGTCTAAAATATCTCTTCTCATCTGCTTAAATAAAATGGCCTGATAGCCTTTTTCTCAAAAAGTGGTCAAGTGGAGTAAGGAGGTTTTGCATCTGAACTCTTCAGTTACTACCCCAATACCACCCAACCAATAAAATATTAAAATAATGAAATAATTCTTAGTGTTATTGCTTTTTATAATTTTCCTCCATTACTAGTAATCATAGACTGCATGTAAAAATTACGGTGAAAACACTACAGCACTTTTTTTCAAACAGTGGTAGGTATCGGTATCTGTTGATACTGCAGAGGTACACATTGTAGCGGACCCCTCCCACCCTGCACACCACCTTTTCTCCGCACTTCCTTGGGGAAGGCACTACAGAGCCCTGCCTCTAGAATAAGAAAGTTTCTTCCCACACACAGTGATGCTACTGAACGCAGGGGGTAGCCCTGCTTGATATGTTGACATGTTACATGTGCTGATTCTATGCCAATGCCAAATAAAATTCCATGTCTGTGTACTGCTGTCATGTTTATGCAATATGGATAATAAAAATGAATCTTGAATCTAATTTTGTGTGTGGATAAGTCTGCATTCGTTTCTGGATATAAATGGAAACATTGATTTTTGTACTGCGTGGTAAATTAACGGATATGAAATCATGCATTGTTTTTAAACACGGTCTATGTGTGTGTGTGTGTGTGTGTGTGTGTGTGCGTGCGTGCGTGCCGTGGCATACTTGAGCAATGACACGCAACAGAAATCAGCGACACCCCCACCCCCTCCTCCTCCTGACCCGGGCCCATTGTTCTAGCTCTATGATGATGACGTCACAGCAAGAAGAAACGGCTGGCAGCGATGCCCTCCATGTTCAGCGAGTCTAACGTCGCCCTCTGCTGGCCGCGTCGAACAATGTTCTCAGTAGAGCATTTTAACAAGCGCTACTAACCCCACAGGTCGTTTGGTCACAAAAGTCAGGATTTGGGGTTTTGGGGAGGGGTTAAGGTAGGGGCTAGGTTCAGGGTTGGGGTTAGGTTTAGGCTTAGAGTTAACCCGTAATTATTTCGTTTCCCCAAATTAAACCCCAAGTTACCGCAATCAGACGAGACGAAAAGAAAGAAAAGAAAAGAAGATGTCTTGCTTGGCTGCTGCTGGATGAGAAGACCTAACCATCAACTGCATTCCCGGACGGACAACAGTACGTTTGCTACATTTCCATTCAGGTTCCATTCAAGTTACCCAAAATATTTGTCAAATGACTAGTCTAGTAATAGTAGTATTACATGCTTGTAAAACCATGTGACCACGTATCGACCAATGGGGTGGCCGCATTATCTTGGAGGCACCAAATTGTAGCTTAATGGAACGTGCAGGTGCGGCGGTCGACATGTGAACTGGGAGCGGCCGTTGACATTCGAAGCCGCTCCTACTACGTATAGTCAGCTCCTCCGTAACCAATGCGATGCGTTTGGAAGCGGACTTGAACACAAGCGACATAATCGCTCGTCCCTAATAAGACAAAATGTCGCAAGAGAATGTTAGCATTTCATGTCCTAACAGGGTGAAACTTTGCACTGCACACAGCCACGCCCACACCAACAAACGCACACAAAACTACAGATCAACAAAGTCCTACTTATGGGAAACACAACCATTTTTATTGGGTTCAACATACGGTATGGCAACAAGACGTCCCCCATCAGCTTGATTCAAAATGTCTGACCGGCCCCCAACTGAAGAACTCCCCATCAGCGACAGCATTGGAAAGTCGAAAGAGGCAATATGGTATTCCCTAGAGGAGAGATGTGAAAGATGATGTTTAAATACCAAGCATTTTTTCTAATTTCCTTGGAATTAGGTAATGTTAGCAAGAGGAATTGGATTATTACTAGAGGACATCACCACGTACCTTATAATACGGTACGATTACACTGCTGCAACAGTACACACCAAATGTCGCCTGGGCCGCGAACCAGTTTTGCCGTTATGCTTCTGCACCCTCGATGCACAGCGACTAGCGACGCACAGCAGTTTCCCGACGAAGCGCAAGTGGGAGTCTATCCGAGAACTCGCTAGAACTCCAGGAAAGTCACGAGAACTTTGGCGGCCCCGGCGAAAGTAAATACATTCCATTTATATATTTATTACATTGTAGTGTAGTTGCTCCTCGGTTTTTAAAAATGGCTTGCCCCGGTACCAAAATGACAATCTGCGCACTTCCTCTTGAGGTCTGCGTGCGTTCGCAACCGTCGGCGCGTAGTCTGGATATTTTTGAGGTGCAGAGACTCTGCGCGGGGGTCGTGATCGCACACAGAGACAGATATGGCGGTTGCAGAGGCTATGTGTCAGAAGTATAGATCAGCCTTAATAAGCCTGACTAACCTGTGTGTTTCACAGCTCCAACTCGATCTTGACATCCATCTTGGATTTGTAGGGCTCCAACACGGGGCGCACCTCTTCGGACAGGAACCGGACAACCTGTTGGGCCACACAGGTAGCAGCGGAGTTAGACAAGAAAAAGTTGGGTAAAACAAAAAAAATAAAAAGAAGGATGCATTGTCTTGCCGGATGGTTTTATGATGATTTGCATGCTTGGGTCGAGGGGCTCCCCCGGCCACGCTATGGGTCGAGTGCGTTTGCGTGAGTGCACGCTTCCGCGTCACTGTTGGTCGTGCTGATGAAGCACTGCCCGACAGCTGCATTATTCCGTTGGTGCGCCTGTGCGAATACATTGGTAGCCCAACTCTGGTGCGTACGTTTCATGCCTACGAAACAGATTGAAAAGTTTTCGCGTGCGGATAGACACCCCGCGCTTCCCACAAGTAAAGGGTGCCCCATCTGCATTGCTACCCGTCCAACTTGTGCTCCCCCGCCGCTATGTGCAGGTATGACTCGCGACAGGGGGCTAAAGTAACGCAAACATGCGAGAGGTTCCACTAAAGTGCTCCACCAGGTGGCTGACCTGCTGAGGGGCGCGGCCGATGAAGGTGGCCGGGTCCAGGATGGCGGCGAGCTCCGGCAGGATGGGAGCAAAGTACGGGTCGGCCCGGATGCGTTCCAGGAGATCGTTGTCTCCGCCCTCCTGCTTGACAACGGCTGCTGCCTGCTGGGACAGCACGCGGATCTTCTCGTGACAATCCTGGAGGAAGCAAAAATCCCATCATCATCATGTTCCTTCGTTCAGTCGTTTCTGTTCTGTGCCCTTCGTACTGAGTCCACTGGCA
The DNA here is from genome assembly GCA_900302395.1 of Bregmaceros cantori. Classification (NCBI taxonomy): domain Eukaryota; kingdom Metazoa; phylum Chordata; class Actinopteri; order Gadiformes; family Bregmacerotidae; genus Bregmaceros; species Bregmaceros cantori. Next base: position 9,918 of record OMKY01095677.1, on the reverse strand, counting down.
GATGGTGTTGGCCCACGACAATCTTTGTCATCCTCTGCACCTCTTCCCATCAAGTACGCAATTTCTCAGGACACTGTATACTGTTAGCATGGTGAGCCCGAACAAACGCATCGTCCACGCATCACACATCACTAGACGTTCGCATTGGGTCTGGTAAAACCAGACGGGGTCGGAAAAGGTAAAAAAAAAAAAAAACGTGTCAATGAAATCATGTTATGCAGTGCACAGCGCAGTAGGTGGGACAAGCGGCGTGGAGGCGTGACAACCAAACTCCGACAAGTCTTGTGTAGCCCCCCCACATTGGCCGATTGGTCGATTGATTCCGTACCCACAGCGAGCCTGAATTTTCCCAGACCCAATGCAAGCGCCTAGCGATGTGCGCAGGCTACCTGCACCATGCCCAACAGCAAGCCTGACTCTACAATATCACAGAGTTTTACTGATGCTTGCATCGCGTTTCGGGGATTTGGCAGTCGGCACCGACTGCATAGCTCTAGTTAGTTTCCTCACCTGTCGGTTTCCTCCAGCCTTCACCATGGCCATGATGATGTTCTCTGTGGCCATGAAGGGGAGCTCGTGGCGGATGTGACGCTGGATGACTCGAGGGTACACCACCAGACCCTCGCACACGTTCTGCAGCGTGCTGAGGATGATGTCCGCCGTGAGGAACGACTCGGGCAGGGAGATCCTCCTGCAACCACAGAGCTGCGTCAGGTTTCCCTTGCAGTACAATCTGCAAAGCATTTTAGACTTGGACGGTGTGCCTGGTTCCCCCTAGCATTACAATCTGCAAAACATTTTAGACATGGAAGCTGTGCCTGGTTTCCCCTAGCATTACAATCAGCAAAACATTTTAGACTTGGAAGAGGGTGGATAAAGGGTAATTGGTCACACAGCGAGTGTGTGTTTTCTGTGACAAATTCAGTCACTTGGGTCCACTACGATGACTTTACACAGGCACCTATACAGACACTGGAAGTGTGTTTCAGACAGTGGGACAAAATGTCTGACTCCTGACACTCGGCAATAGTCTACAGAACGCGTCTTCATAACAAGGTTTACCGGTTGGCACTGTCGTCCAGCGTCCTCTCCAGCCACTGGACAGAGGCAGTCTGCAGAGGATCACTGAGCAGCGCCACCAGGTGGCGGGCCAGGCTGCAGCAGCGCTCTGAGCGCATGGGGTTCCTTTTGTAGGGCATGGCACTGGACCCTGGACACAGAGGACAACATTCAGACAACATATTTTTTGTTTTAGTAAATTAAAAGTTGTACTAAATAAAAACTATGTACTACGTTATATAATGTACATTTGAAATATTGTGTACATTTTTTGGTGCTTCAACCGCCACGCGTCCAAATTTAATTAAAATTCACGCGCCCCGATTCCTGTTAACGGTGCTGTGTCTAACACAGCGTTTGCAGTGTCGGGAGTTGTTCCGACTGATCCTATCCAATTAAAAAAAATGAAACGCTGCTAACGCCGGAAAAAAATAACTTGTATATATTGACACAATATACACATTTCCTATATAAGCTAATGGGAAATATCACATTCAATTCACGGGCAAAATGATCAACACACAAGTAGGTTTGGAACGTTTATTGAAGAAATGCATATCAAGCATGCATGTCTAGCATGAGCGCTGCTCTTAAATAGACTGGACTGGTAACTGATTCGGGGCGTGTCCCTGAAATTGAGCGGGAAAAGTCCCGGAACCGAATATGGACCGGGCGGGCGTGTACTTATGTGTGATCATCCCCCCCGAACAGAGCCAACCATGGCAACTGTTAATTTGCCATGCATTCATATTTTTTTTATCTTGGCAAAATCCCAATCCCTAAAATCAGTTGATTGATTAAAAAAATTACCAATTTGTTCTTTCTCAAATGGTTCTTCAATCTCCTTCAGGTTGGCCAGCAGTCGGATATCTGTGCAGATCTGAGAGAAAATGACCACAACTTAAAATAAATGTACAATTATACACACACACACAATTATATATATATATATATTATATATATGTGGTCTACATTTTCTACTCTTACTAATTTCATAATAGAAAAGTTTCTAATGTTTTAAAATACTGGATTACCCATTATGTTCAACAGCCCTTGATCAGATGCACCGACCATGTGTGACCGCTAGGGGTCGCCAGATACGAGCGAGCAGAGTAGCCATAAAAATTACTTAAGTAAAAGTATTATTACCTCAGCAAAATATTACTCTAGTAGTAATATTTTAGTAGTAACAAGTACTCTACAAAAGTTACTTAAGTAGCGAAAGTGCTGAATAAATTTGAGCAAAAAAAAATAAAAAAAGGACAAATTATCTTTTAAAAAGATAGAGACCAAAGGGGGGGGAAGAGAGAGAGAAAGAGAAAGAGAGATGTTGCTAAAGGCCAAGTTAATGTAACGAATAGCAAATTGCTCAGTAAAATTCTTTTTTTTTTTCACCGCAAATTTACTAGAGTAAAAGTAGAAGGAAAATTGTGAAAAATGTACTCCAAAAGTAAAAAAGTACACGCAAAAAATGTGTAAAAAATACGCGATACCACCAAAATGTCGGCTGCCGCCAAGGCACGACGTCACGTGCAACAGCCCTATTCCACAGAAAAATTCAGAGATTGCAGAATCACGTTTCCTCTGGTTATGACATCACAGAGGTCCACCCACCTTGTGCACGGTGGCGCCCAGGCTGGCCAGGCTGGACAGAGAGTCGATGTCCACCTTGCGGCTGTACGTCTGTCCGGTCACCAGGTACGACCTGTCGGGACACAACCACTCAGTCTCTTCTTACAAACCAAGAAATAGATCCAACATTTCAGAGACAAAAAAAGTATTCAGTGGCGCCCATAGACTGTATATAAAGTAGACACAGCGTGCATGACGTCATCCCATTGCTTTCATCAAAGTCGGGTTGAAACCATTGTTGAGATGGAGAGAGCTATACAGTATATGAGAGAGAGACACCCCACACGCGACTTCTAACGGTGGTACTGTTCGCTAGGGGCGCCAACGACAGAGTCAGAATGAATGGGATCCTATGGGAGCTGAAATAAAAAATATTAACGCCAGATCGGACGCGTTTGAGAAACTATGACCCCCCCCCTCACTCAATTAACCGATAATTATGCCGGCAATATACATTAAAAAAATCAATTAGAAACGATCTTTAAATAGGTTAAAACAGGCTGCCAAGATTGGAATATTTGTATTGGAATTCCCATAGGGCTCGGTTTTAGGAGACTAGGCTCCCCCCATACCAACCCGGAAGTAGGCACGGACATCAAAACGAACGCGGTGTCCATTTTTGTATACTGTCTATGGTGGCGCCCCAATGGTCAGACAGACTACGGGAGTGATGATGATTTAACCCCTCGGAGCTACAAGGTCCTCGTACACACGATTTCATTGGGTCCAACCAATCGACCAATCAGCACGGACGTGGGGGGAGTTTGTACGGGCTACGCGAGACATGGACAGAGTTTGGTTGTCACGCCTCCACGCCGTTTGTCCCACCTACTGCACTGTGACTGGATAACACGTTTTTTTCCTACGTTTTCTGACCCTGGTTTACCAGACCCAATGCAAGCATCTCAGCGATGCGTGAACGATGACGCTACTGGAGTCCATGAGATGCGAGGACTGGCTTGCCAGGCTAATTGTGTAGGTCATTCTGCATCTGTTGCGTGACGAGGACTCAAGAGTCCTAAGGCCCTAAGGGTTCAATTTCTGAGTGAATTTCAGAGTATGATGAAGCAAACTGACTTTTTGAAGCCCGCCATCTCTGTAACCATC
>OMKY01095496.1:0-17360 GCA_900302395.1 Bregmaceros cantori | reverse complement strand
CCTACTGAGACACCGACACACACACACACCCGAGGCGTTGTGGGCTCGCTGCCACACGTCACGAACCAAACTCCGCCCCCGTCTTGCGTCGCCCACGCCAACTCCGCCCCCGTCTTGCGTCGCCCATACCAGCTCCACCCACGTCCGCGCTGATTGGTTCGGTTTTATTTTACCGATGGGTATACGAGGTTTCCCAGACCCTATTCAGCGTCTAGCGATGTGCAATTCGTGGACGATGCATTGGGTCTGGCTTGCCAGGCTAGGTTGAACTGATTATTAAATCATGCGTTTGTGGGTCACAGATCCGCACAACAGCATTTGGGTGAGGAATGGCACACCGCAAGTTACCACCACAATTTTTAAATAACCCTGTAGGTGTGTGCTCCCACCGAATAGACATGTTGAAAAAATAATCAAATACACAGCAAGTAAATTACACCGGAAGTGACGTTCAGACACCGGAAGTACCCCCCAAACTCGTTTATAGCAGAAGCTACAGCACTGTCCCTAAATGAAGTGTGGGATGAATACTGAAGGCATCAAGACATTGATTACTGCTTAGGGTCCTCCAACAGACTGCTCTAGGTCTTGATCACTGTTCACAAGAATACATTTGAAAACACCAAATACACAAGTGCTGCGCTTCTGTACAAAACTCTCACTGCATTTTATTATTTGGGAGTCAATCTGAATTTCCGGGACGCATAGAATCAGGCACGGTACAATTCCCCATTAAGTGTGACATGTGGTCACCCTGAAAGTGATATCTCATCGTCAACGTCATAAGGGAGTGTTTGCAACATTTAGCTCAAACGGCCAGATTCAGTGAGATCATCGTCAGCAAATTCATTCATTCTTTAAAGTTATTTTTTCCGGCGTCAGCGCCGTTTTTCCATCTTTTTTTATTGGATAGGATTAGTCGGAAACTGGGTTGAAGAGATTGGGGGTAGACATTGCAGACAAGTCGACGAGCGTAGTCGAACTCGCGACAGTGTGGACGCTGCGGTAGACACAGCGCCACTAACATGAATGGGGTCGCGTTGGGTGTGGTGTCCATAAACACTCGGCCAACGCAGACCCCAGCAAATTCATTCATTCTTTATCAAAATGTCTGTGAATTTCATGACCTGAAAATGAGTTATAGCGGGTATTCACAATAAAAGGTTGAACCCTGCACTTAAACTTTGACCTTTTACCAAAAAACGTTTAGCTAACTGACATCTGGCAACGCAGATGCTCCAATGTATTGGGTACCTGTGAAAAACAAGGTTCAACGTAAGGATACATTTACATCTTTATATTCCTGCGTTACAAAAGGGTTGGGGGGCCGCGCGGTGGCCAAGCGGGTAGAGAGCCCGTCCCCCGCATCACAGGTCGAGCAGTGCCGTGGGTTCGCACATCCTCTCTGGCTTTTCTGCAATGTCTCCCCCGGACTCTTCATCCCGGCTTCCGATTTAATCCTGTCACTGTCTCTCAATAAAAAGAATGAAAAACGGTGCTTGTGCCAAAAAAATAACAAAAAAAGAGAAGAGTTGAATTCAAATACGCGTCATAGTGTGGCCAGGGGTCGCTGCTGAATGCGAAACAAATTGTTGTGCAGTGTTATGCTACCACTTCACGTCCGGTAAGCAATTCAATTTTGGATATATTTAGTGCATCACATGCTTCGGTCACAAACCTACTGCTGCCACACTGCCTATGGGCGCAAATTCCTTGATTACACACTTATCTTGGGTAATGGTTCGGGTAAGGCTTTACATACAAACTGCGGGTCGGTACGGAGTGTATTTTGAAATAAGTAAACGGTGAGAAGTCTCCAACCGATGTATACTGGTCACTGATATAATATGAACTGATATGATTTATTTAATGTGAGTGCTACGTCTCTGAAATGTGCTGCCACTACACAAAAATGAGTGCAGTTTGTTGGCTTGCATTAAAAATGTTAAAATATGAGGGCGTGTGGTGGCAGAGCGGTTAGAGAGCGCGCCCCCAGACCATAGGTTGAGCAGCATTGCAGGTTCAAATCCCATGTCTGGCAATGTCTCCCCCCGAATCTTCATCCCAGTTTCCGATTTAATCCTGCCACTATCTCGCTCAATAAAGAATGAAAAACGGTGCTTGCGCCCAAAAAATAGCTTCACAAAAAATGTTAAAATATTTGTTTGATGGATGTAAACAAATGGTGTGGAAAAATGTAAGTATGGAATAAAGCAGCAGTTACTGTACAAGAAACCATTTATAATCATATTAGTGCCAAGTATTACCACAATTCAAGGTTTAATTTTCCGTTCAAAAACTCTGTCAGTCATTGTGAATTGTGACCCTCTCTAGAACGAGTCATCAGCATCGGGTCATAAAATAGATTTTTGGGGGGCTCAATTGGGAGAGCAGAAGTTCCAACGCCGTGAGGCCCAAGGGTTGGTGGTTTGAATCCTGGCTGCGACAGCCTCCAAAGACACTGAACCTCAAATTGCTCCCAATGGGTCGTGGTTGATGCTTTTCATGGTGTGTCAATGCAATTGGTATGCGAATGTGTACATAATTTCCTGTTTTGGATAAGAGTATTCAAAAAATATATTGGTCGGCTACCAGTGGGTACACCTCTCTAAAATAGTTTTGGTTTTTAGTTGTGAGTTGTGTTGATGGGATGCATCGATTGACCGGGTGGTCCTTCTTCAATTTCTTTGTTGTGGTTGAAAGTCTGTGACAATTAGGGCTGCAAGTAACGATTATTTTAATAGTCGATTAGTTGGCGATTATTGAAACTATTAGTCGATCAATCGGTTGGATACTTTTTCCTTGAAAAAAATACCCCAAATTGTCACACCGAGTGACAATTACCAGAAATTGTTTACTAAAAAGTACTCTTGTCAAATTTGGTTCTTCTTAACTAACAAATGTACAAAGATTAAGTTACTTCATCTGACACTAACTCATTGCATGTAATTTATACCATGATATTGTCATGGTTTTCTACATATTCATGTCTTCTTCTTATCAATAATGTCCATTTAAGCTTTCATATTTTCGGAAATTATGAATGAATTTCAAATTTCTGTGGATGAATTGGGGCAACATCAGCACACAACAGTAACAATAACAATGTTTCAACTCGCCGATTATTAGATTAGTTGTTGAGTAATTTTATAATCAATTAGTCCCCGATTAATCGACTAATCGTTGCACCCCTAGTGACAATGACAAATAAATATTGTATTCTAATTCGACTCAGGCAGCTGTGTTCTATGTGAGCATCTATCGAGACAGTCCAGGGCTGTAAACAAGCATGATTAATAATTAGACTCAGAGACTGCCTTCTTGCCCTTAGGAACTCCTCAGACTTATCGTCTTGCTGGAACGTTCCAGACATTTACACAGAGACAAAACAGAGCTTTGCCCTCCCTTCCTCCTGCTCTCCAAACACTTGGCACAGTCTCCTAAGAATACTTGTGTTCGAAATTTGGCATGAGTCTTTAGACCAAGCACTTGCTAACATGTTTGTATAATCTTTGAGAAATATGCTCGGCAGATTAACATCTTTTACTCAAGGGAAGAGCTCACTTCGTTGAACTTCGGCATCAATGGACTTAGATAACCCCACCTGATCTATTGGACCACAATGATTTCCACTTGATTGATCATTTCTGAAAAAAAAAAAAAATTAACAGACATAACAAAAAATGGATAATGAATATCAACATTTCATTTATTCAATATTGAATTATAAAAAGATAATGAGGAAAAAGTGTCTGTGTTAAAGTAAGAGAAACAAATAATTATTGTTTATTGACTTGTTAAGCATTCCAATACAAACCATTTTCACTGATTTGCAATCAATTTTGCATTGTTTTGGAAGTCCACAAAATATTATGCACAAATTATATCTAAACATAACAGCTCATAATATAAAAGTTGAGGGTCTCTAGTTTCTATTAAATGTTATATTCACAGTTTTATATTCTTTATATATTGTTTTTTAAGTGATTTCTTTGGTGCAAGAGCCATTTTTCATTCTTTATTGAGATAGTAACAGGATTAAATCGGAAACTGGGATGAAGAGACATTGCAGAAAAGCCGGACAGAATTTGAACCTGCGGCACCGCTCGACCTATGGTCTGGGGGCCGTGCTTTCTACCCACTCGGCCACTGCGCACCCCCATTTTGATATTCTTGTATTGCGGGGTTCTTGCAAGAATCACCAGTATCAGGAAATTTTAGACCTTTTTAGACCATTATGAGTAAAACATTCATGCCAATACCTATGTGAACCATGTATTGCAGGTTAAGATTTAAGACTAAATATATAACTTCATAATTCTCTTCCCAGTCCACAAGATCAGTATTTTAATCATATCAATAATCAGTATTTAGCAACTATTAAAATAAATACTTCCAGCCTTCGTCCAAGAGTTTAAAAATGCAGCTGTCTGCTTCCCGCCTCATTCCACTGTCCTCAGTGGAGATCACATCAGGAAGTTCAGGAAATCAACATGCACACAATGTTACATTAAATAATAAAAAAAAAAATCTTTATTTGGCTCTGTCTCAGGAGCGGACGTTAGAACCTCTGACGTTCGAAAATAGCCTTGCAAGAGGAGTTAGCTCGTCTGTTAGCCTTGCCCTGTGCCCACCATGCTTCCTGTCAAACCCCACTTCCTCCAAGTTCTCCAGGGAGGAAGTCAGCACCTTTGTACCTGTCTGAAATATTTGCTTGTAGAGCAAAAGCCACATGTGAAATAGGCCAATAGGACAATGCAAGTTACTATAACTTATCAACAACAAATAATCAAAACCAGTAGTTATTTCTTCAATTAGGCAGAGATTGAGATTGATAGAAAATCTCAATCTCCTCTTTTCTCCAGTCCTCCGTCAAAGGAGTTCTGTTAACCAATCAAAACAAATTAACACTAACAACAACTAATCAAAAACTGTAGGTATTTTTTTTAACTAGGCTGAGATTGAGATTGATTGAAAATCTCAATCTCCTCTTTCTTCTCTCTTCTTTCCAGTTCTCCGTAAAAGGAGTTCTGTAACCAATCCCAATAACTGTCCTTAACTGGGCAATTAAGGTTGAAAGCTAGTTAGGTAAATAGCTGCTATATTTCTTAAATCAAAATCTAAAAACAAAATCACTTTTGTGAAGCTGCGATGTTGAAAGCATATCACATGCAACAGTTGCTACTATTAACTGTAGACACCAATATAAATGTCTTGCTTTGGTGAATCGTTCTAAATTCTACTCCAGCCACTCCTGTTAACAACTGAATTAATGAACAATATTTATTACAAAGTGACACTACTCATCACAAACACCATTCTTATACCTTTTATTTATTTACTGTATTTGATTTCCATTGCATCTCTTTTGAGAAAAACATGTTTGTTTAGTAATGATTCTGTTAAATGCAGAATGCATACATATATGCATAATTGCTTTTTATCTCAGGAAAACATATTTTCGTTAAGATAGTAATGGGGTACTACAGTACTCAATCAACCAATGATAATTTCGAAAGAATACTTGATTAATAAAATATCCAATAGCTGTAGCCCTGCTCAGAATAGAAGGCCACCAGTGCCCAACGCCCATGGGGCATGTACAAAGGACGTCAGGAGAACGACACAGCGCTGTGCAGTCCACGTCTCTGGAGACCCCAACGTTGAGAACACCATGTGACAAAAGCTCGGTCAAAGAATGTCTACAACCCCTGTCCCCCAGAGAGCTTTCATTCATAAAAGGCCTGCCACTAAATTTGTTAAAAAGAAAACACAGCCGGAGCCCGTTGCCTGTTGAGTGGCGGTCATTGAATTGAAGCTTTTGTTGAACAGTTAATAATTCATCAGGTGGGGCAATATCACACTGGGATTGTGTGTTTTATGGGCGTGTAGTGTAGTGACCCTATTCTTCCATAGACTCTTTGATGGTGGCGGCCAGCGGAATTCAATGGGAGTGTGGCCTATGACTGGCTCCTGCAGTCGTTTCGTTGGCGGTGGGGCATTATGTGAATTGGCTAGACATCTCGTTTCCAACGAGCGCCATTCCACCTGCGTATTCAGTTATTAAAAGTTGACTCTGTCTCTAAAGAACATGCTAGCAATTTTGAATGTGTTTCAATTGTAATTAGTGTCATCCTACTGACGTGATTAAATAACCTGGGAGAAAAAAAATGCTTTGCACTTCACGAACACAGCAAATTTATTTTGACACCTCTACTTAAAAAGTGAGATCTGTACATCGCAATCATTTCAATTCACATTTATTTTCATTATATTATAGTATATTATCATTTCAACTGACACTCCATGTGCAAGCATCGATCATTATTGTAATCATCGATCCCTGATTTTGGAGATCCAAGTAAATAGATAATGGGAAGGCGCAATGTATGGACAATAACATACGCTGTCAATAAAACAGGAGAATGGTGCTTGCACTGAAAAAATAACTTAACTATATCCAATCCATAAACATAACCTGTGTAATTTTTGTTGACATATTTTACTGACCCGTTCCTTCTGACCCCACAGGCCGACCTCCACCCGCCCTTACTTCCTTCTCCTTATCCTTCTGCCAGCCCTGGTCCAGTCTTTCCGGCAGCGCTGGCACACCCAGCGGGTTCCGTTGGTCCTGCCCATGCGGACCTCTTATCGCCCGGCGCCCCACTTTGCATCGTCGGCTCACCTCAAGGTGACGTCCGACTGCGACCCCGACTGCCACCGGATGGCACCGCACCGGAGCTATGCGGACGAACAGGAGCATCTGGCCTTCGAAACACTGTACAGAGACGGACATCTCACCGAGACCAGCGTTGGCATCTACGGGATAAATCTCCGGCCGGTGGTGGCCGCTGTCCCGAGCACCACTGCTGCTCCGGTCCGCAGGAAGCGACAAATCTTTGGTCATGATGGCCGTTTCAGCATTGTGGGCAGCGACCATGCGTTGGAGTACCCCTTTGCGTCAGCCGTCAAGCTCTCCACCGGCTGTACAGGCACACTTGTAGGCGACCGTCATGTGCTGACCGCGGCCCACTGCGTCCACGATGGGAAGAACTACGTGAAGGGTGCCAAGAAGCTCCGCGTCGGGTTTCTGAAAGCTGGAAACCAGCCCCACCCGTCGTCATCCAACTTCACCTCCAATGTGGAAGCAGCCCTTACATCGGGCAAATATGCGCCGCCAACCAACCAGAAAATGAAATTCCAATGGATCCGCGCCAAGCGCACGCATGTACCCAAGGGTTGGGTGAAGGGCGGTAACAGCGACGTCGGCATGGACTTTGACTATGCCCTGTTGGAGCTCAAGAAGCCGCACAAGCGCCGGCACATGAAGATCGGCGTCAGTCCACCCGCCCGCCGGCTGCCCGGGCAGCGGGTGCAGTTCTCCGGCTTCGACAATGACCGCCGTGGCCAGCTGGTGTACCGCTTCTGCGCGGCAAGCGAGGAGACGTCCGACTTGCTATACCAGCACTGTGACGCGCAGCCTGGTGCCAGCGGATCTGGGGTGTACGCGCGTATGTGGGATGGCCGAAAGCGGCGCTGGGAGCGGAAGGTGCTTGGCGTGTTCTCGGGACATCAGTGGGTGGAGCACAATGGAACAACCGAAGAATTCAACGTGGCCGTCAGAATCACGCCGCTCAAGTATGCCCAGATCTGCTACTGGATCCATGGGGACTTCAAGAACTGTATGGAGGGCTGAGCGTGGGCGTATTATGGGTAGATCTAAAGCACGAATGAGCACTGAGTTCAGAAGAGTGTGACTCGATGGCCACACTAGGCATCACAACCATGGCTTTAGGAGCGGCACTAATTACAGGAACAGAATTGACATATCCCCGCTATTTACACAAACATTATCAGGACGACAACGCAGCCACCTGCAGTTTAAGCTGGCAGTGCAAAACGCGAAGCACACACATGCACACACACTTCTCTTACTTCCCTAAACTGATTGAATGACGAAAAGATATGGTTATTGTTAGATATGTCAAAGGAGATATTTTCAAAGTTTTTAAAAGTGGTTGAGTATTTAAATAATTTTAGAGTTTATCTTGTAAATAGAGGGTCCCTCCTCATCTTTAAATTTGATTTCCATCTATTTATAGGCATAGATGGTATGGAAGATTTGGTTCCATACCATTTTACATTTTCCACCAAATGTATTGGTGGAAAAAAAAAAGTTGAATCCTTCAATTTTCGGAAACACTGCTACACACACACATGCCACACAGAAACTTGTTGATTAGTCGAGTACAAAGAAAATAAATAACAGATATATTACTTTGTAACAACAACAACAACAACAACAACAACAAAATGTCTGAATGCCAGATTTGAAATTCATAGTGTTATAGTAACTTTTAAAAATATATTTTTATAATAATTGGTGTGTGCATGTGTATGTATGAATGAACAACCGGCAATGTCTGTGCATACCTGTATGGGTGTGGCGTGGGGATGGGATTGTTGTTGTGTATATATGTACGGAATGGATTGAAATGCATGCTTTTATAGACGAGTTCGGTGGGTATTTCCAGTTAAATTTGTACTCTTAACGTCACTTCCGGTGCCATTTATTTTGCTGTGTCTTTGGCTATTTTTCAAAATGTCTATTTGGTGGGAGCATACGTCTACCGGGTTATTTTAAACGGATGGTGGTAACTTCCACACCCAAATGTTCTCTTGCGAATCTGTGACCCAGAAATGCATGATTTAATAATCAGTCCAACTCGTTCCATTTTCTCATTCTTTTTGGTACTAGAAGCAACCAGAAGAACATGTGAAGAGCTTCAAATCGGATTTTGACTGTAATTCATCAATATTTATGTAAAATGGTGAACGAAGCGAGGGGCGTGATGTGTAGCTGGTCACAGACCGACATCTAGTGGTCGGATTTTGAACTGGTGTGCGTTTTGTGTGTTTTTGTGTCCCCGTACCTCGGTCCGCTACCAGAGTTGACATAGGCAGCATTAAGGCACCGGAAGTGACCAACAGAACGGCGGAACAAAATGACTCTATCCAGTGTTTCGCACATAAACCCGTCTATAGATGGATAGGGATCACATGAAAAGTTTGTCTCTTGGGTCAAGTCTTCATTTACAACTATGTCAGGAACAAATGTCATCGACCACCATTCGGACAAAACTCATCACTAAAACACAACCTCAGAAGTTGGGCCAGGGGTGGGTCCGCAACCTGCAAGAGCTCCTCCCAACTGACGATAGGGAACGCAATACATGTTACGCACACACAGACCCGCACTCAACTGCACACTAGCGCTGCAACTAGCGATTATTTTCATAGTCGATTAGTTCCCGATTATTGAAGCGATTAGTCGATTAATCGGTTGGATAATTTTTCTTTTTAAAAATACCCCATATTCTTACAGCGAGCAATAATTACAAAAACGTAATCTTGGCAACTTGAAAAAAAGTCAAATTATCGGTTATTCTTTACCAACATGTATGCAAGTATTAAGTTACTTCCTCTGATACTAACTCATTACATGTAACTTATACCGTAATATTTTCAAGGATTTCTTCAAATTTATGTTTTTTTAAAAGCTGATTATCGATTATTAGATTAGTTGTTGATTCATTCTATAATTGATTACTCACCGATTAATCGCCTATTAGTTGCAGCCATACTGCACACGTTACATAAGTTACTTTTTCCCATTTCGAGCCACCTTGCTACCGCAGTAAGTTCTCACCTGGCCGATACCGAGAGGGAAGCGCCACACAATTGACTGACGGGGCTGACATAATGACGCATGCAAACTATACAAAATTCTATCAAATTCTACAATCCCCATGGGCGCATTTCAAGGATGGCACAGCGCTAATCACATGGAGGGATGTTGTGTTGTGATTTGTTTGTGTGCGTAGGAACATACATTGTGTGCTTCTTATGTATTCTAAACTGCTTATGGACACAGTACCCAGAAAACAAGGGTTTGCACTCGATGTTTTGAGTCTAATGTTTAGCAGGCCCCTCGGACCGGATCATCGAGCCAAAAGAATCTGTGATGTTGACTCGTCTTCAACCTGCTCACAGAGCCCACGCATTATACGGATCGTTCCATTTGGTCATAGATTCACACAGTAGTCAAGCCAATGTCGATACACAATATTCACATTTTGGGCACAAAGGATAGTACTCAAAATGCATGTCACTGATGATGCAAGTGGCCAAATGAGTTTACTTTGCAGGATAGCTGCACACTCTGTCTCTCCCTCAAATATTAGGCGAGAAGCCCAGTGATCTGCAAGGGGTTCAAGGTAAAGCTGGTGATAGCAAGTGTTGAGAGGAGGAAGCTGGAATGGGGCAACTAGACAGGATGACCCCTGGGCACCTCCTAGGGAGGTTTTCAAGGCATGTCCTACAGATTGGAGACCCTGGGCAACACCCAGGACAGTCTAGAGACTCCTTGGAAGAAGCGACTGGGGATCGGGAGGTCTGGGCTTCTATGCTTAAGGCCGATTGATTCGCTCCGTAAATAACAGAAACCGATGCTTTCGTCCGGTTCCGTAGGTAATTTAATCCGTCATTTATCTAGGGTATAAATGGACCTTTAGGCAGTTCCTCTGCGGCTGGACCCCGAATAAGTGGAACGAGAAGTAAAGCTATGATGACATCACAGGTCCTAATGCACTGTGTAATTTTAAGCGGTGTCGTGAGAACCTATCATTGTGTATTGTGATGGCTTAGACATGTAAGCTTTTCCCAAAACGTGTTCCAGGGGTGATGTAGCACTGTGGGCCCAGGTCTCAGAGTGTGTTTAACAGAGGAAGAAGCAATACAATATATTTTATCATTTTATCATTCACTAAACCTGTCCTTTAATGAAAACTAAGATTGCACTGTTCATGAAACATTGTTATGGCGAGTGTTTTATGTGAATGTAGCTTCCAGTAGGTGCTGAATTGTTCTTTGTAGTTTGCACATTTTTTTGTATCTATTCATTGGCTAAATGTTTCATCTCTCCAGTGCCTGACAGCATCAACCACAGCACAATTGACATACTGCCTTCCAAATGCAATTGGATAGTTATATGATATGTATGTATTTTTGTTAAATAAACTACATTTTCAAAAAGTTGTAATCTGTACCATGTAATAGTGAAGTGAGTTTTATGGAATGTCGTTATTCCGCTATTGCGTTTCATGTTATGCTCATTCTGATTGGTCAATTGGTCAACCAGTCAACCAATCACAAGGTTGCCTTCTCAGCACCCTATGACTGACCTCACACTTTTGTGAATGGTGCTGCATGAACATGTTGAGTTAAATCAGGTATTGTACCTTTAACTTGCGGTAAATTGTTTGGGAGAGAAACGAATGTATCAAGGTTTATGTTATCTCTTAGAGTCACCTGTTCGGTCCTTTTAAATAATTTCCCTTTCTTTGTTATTGCAGTGGCAGCTTACAGCGCCACCTAACGGATAGATTGCACAGTGCACTTGTCAGTGTCCATGATGTAGACTGTTGAATGATGGGCCATTGTCCGTATAATTGCGCCAAAGTCTATTTAATGTCATCGCTGAGAGATCCAAACTCATTAAAAGAAAGTTTATTATTTAAAAAAACTGTAGTGTTGTGTTTTGTCTGAGTGTGTTTTTCTTCATACCTATACCTATACCTTCATACCTATACTCCAACATACTTTTGTCTTCTGCAAGCAATCCAGGCAAATGTAACGTAAATGTTGACTAGAATACTAAACCACGCATGTATGTACAAATCAAAGTCGATCATTTTTACCTGAGCTAGGTATTGGCCCGTGGAACAATCCATTAGAATATTAAAAAAAATAATCTGGAAGACGATCCAGTTCTTATAACGATTCCTCATACTGAATATTTGGGAAGCTCAGTGCAAATTACTGTTGTTACGGGGTTTTTTTTAGTTTAGGGTTAGTTTTGAAAGTGGGATGACAGAGATCGGGGGAAGACATTGCAGAAAGTTTGCCGATGGGAGGAGCACTTGTGACACTGCCCGTGCCTGTGAACTAAGTCACAGGCACCTCACGTGTGCTGGATTTGGGTGTCTTATCGACTGTGCCACAGAGCCAGCACAGTGCCAGCAATTTGAACACAAAAGAAAATTTGATCTGATATTTGAACATTTGAACATGATAACTTAATAATGTAAAGACTGTAAAAAAATATCTAAAAATATGCCCCATTGACGTCTTTGGCTATAAGTATGTGTTTTCTGTAGGATATCGGTCAAAGTCTCTCTTAAGTGGTGTCCACACTAGAGTGAAAAAGTTTTTTTTTTTCACTGTCTTTTGCACGTATCATCCAGACGTGCAAACGATGTTTTTGGGTCCAAAATGCAAAAAAGCCTTCATAACTGAATCAATTTCCTCTTCTCCGTCCACCCTATCCCTCTCTGTGCGATCTAAATCCATTCGGCAAAGTTCCTCATCCTTATATTCGGGTTCATAAAGTTACCAGCGAGTCTATGAAGAATGTGGTTGTTCCGCTGCATCGCAAGCTTTTCTTTCCCAGCATGCAAATAACTTTGATGTACCTTTGATGCAACACATTCAATGAGTTACTATGTGTAAAGACTTGACATGTAACGTAAAGTCACTAGTCAGTCAGTTGACGATGAAGAGGTAGAATTTTTTCACATGGCGCCAGATTATTTTCTATGCTGACATTATAGTCAACATTTTTGATTCGTTGTGGTGTAAACAGGCTGTTAATCACAAAGCTAAGGTTGAAACAGTGGCGTCACAACATAATCATTGATCCCACCAACCACATTTGAACACAAGCTCAGTGGCAAAATTAATTCTTACATGGTCTTGAACCACAGGCATTAGGTCACAATTTTATGTGGTTCCATTGAACTAAATATATTGAAGTGTGGTCTCTGATCATGAGCCGTGAGTCATTCCAAGGATTCTAAAAGTAGGACAACGCGTCAGCGTGTATGGCATACAGCCTTAAGGCTTGGATTGGGAAGTCCCAGGACTCGCATCACCCCACTGTTACTGTTTTTTTTTATTCTTTCAGTGCCAACCACATCCACAGAAGTCCCATAAAAAGTGCCAAATTGCCAAATAGACAGGTTTGGTGGGGATTTTCCGTTAAATTTGTACTCGGAACGTCACTTCCGGTGTCATTTATTTCAATGTGTTTAGACTATATTTCAACATGTCTACCTAGCGAGAACACACACCTACCGTGTTATTTAAAACGGATGGTGGTAACTTGCGGTGTGCTATTCCACACCCAAATGCTCTTGTGCGGATCATGTGACCACTTGGTGAAGAACATGTGACCACTTGGTGAGTAACTTCAAGTCGGATTTTGACTGTAGTTCATCAATATTTATACAAAATGGTGAACGAAGCGAGGAGGGTGATGTGTAACTGCTCACAGACCGACATCTAGTGGTCAGATTTTGAACTGGTGTGCGTTTTACACACAATAAGGCACCGGAAGTGACCAACAGAACGGCGGGACAAAATGACTCTGCCCAGTGTTTTGTGCGTAAACCCATCTATAGCACAGCGACGGAAAGCAACAGAGAGAGAACGGCCAGGAAGTCCAGAGACTCATGGCAGGTAGACATACACACGATTAACAACTCCTATATATGTACTCACCTCCATGTAAAGGTGCACTTTGACAGTTTATTTTTTGTGATATTACCACACTATGTCATGAGCCGCTCGTCCACGGGCGGCACCCAGGCGCCAGCTCGTCCGTGGACCGCACCAGCACAGCTGGCGCGATCGCAGTCGTCATCGGAGCGGTTCCACGGTTGGCTGTCGGCCACTTTATAAGCGGCCGCCGGACGCTTGCTCAACGCAGCGTCCAAATTCTTCCTCAGCTAACAGCTTAGGTTGACAAGTTGTGCTTTGTATAGTTAGATTGCTACACGCCCCGAGTCTATTGTGTAGCTTAGTGTTAGCCGTCGAGGGATCCAGAGGCTACTTCCCTGCGGCGGACTACACGCATCCTCTCCACCTTCAACGCGGTCCATTGGCTCTGGACCGATTACCTGGAGATGAGTACTCCTCATAAGACTTTGTAGTTGCCACGATTTATTACGGACATTTATATTAGTGTGTTCAGAAACTCACATTGTCTGTACATAGTTGGCCTGTGTTTACCTTTGCACTTGTGTGCTACAATTGTTCTTTTGTTTGATTCCTGTGTTTCAGTAAACGGATGACGGCCGGTGTGCCTTTTCTAGTCATCCACACCTTTTATTGGCATTCCTGACTGAGTCCATATTATTACTATTATTCTCTCTGTAAGAATCATGACACTAATAGGTAAATGATCCAGAGAGGAGAAACAAGGGAGGGTTTACAAACCCTTTATTGTATGCAGCAAAAATAATAATTAATTATTTCATTTTATATATTAATATGAGTGGCCCTTTAGAGGCCTGGGTACACATTAACAACACTTATCTAAATAAAGTCCATCAGTTCGTCCTCGGACAAGGTACTCATCTCGGTATCTGCTGAGTTGAGAGCCACCGGGGCAGAATCAGATTCCGGTGGAAGCTCCTGGGGGTCAGGTTGCAAGCGGGACAGACAGCACCCAGATTGAGTCAAACTCCAGAGTTGGTAGAGTAATCCATGGAAACTTCATCAAGGTATTGAATCATGGTGTGACGTGTTTAGTCAGGCTAGCTCACCTTGACCAAGACTTTGGGACCGCGTCCTTCCGGGGTCGGACGCTGTCTTAAGGGGAGGCGCACTGATAAGCGCTGATGAACGGCAGCTGGGGGGCGCTGGGTCCTCCGCGGACGATCCATCTTGGAGCGGCATTGTTGGGCGGTATGCGGATGATGCGTGCATCTTGGCAGACTTGTGACAGATTCACCAGCTCTAAATACATATAAGATCTGATAAACATTTGTGAGTGCATGTGGACCATTCATTTTATACATATATGAAATGAAATGTAATTTTCATTTCAGTTCATAGGCACGTGCGTTCATGTATGTATTTGTTTATTTTTCTCTCATTTTTCAATTTAAACCAAGGGTTTTTTTTTACTTTTAACCTTGATCGCCCATGCAGCAATGGCCTTGCTGTAATATAGTGTATATTTATATATTTTTGATGAAAGTCTTCCAGGCTGCAGGAGAAACTTTAGGATCGAGGTCCATCTCCCTAGCAACAGCCCAGCCGTAATCTCCAACAAACTTTCTCCAAAGCATCAGGCCGAGGCAGTCCCTAGTGAGCCCCCAGAATGACGTACTCACACACTCTCCTCATGCTTCAGTCAACAGTTCACGAGGCAGTGTGAAAAATGTCTCTTTGGGAGCTACCATTAAACTCTCACCGTAAATGACAGTTCACATGACAGATCCATTGGTAAGGTCTTTTCAGTTAGATCTAACCCAGGCATACACATACCACAGCATGTCCAGGGTTGCTGTGTGTCCAAGTGTTGACGCGTGTTCATCATTACCTGCGCCGGGGCGGAGCAGGTTATGTTTTTGGTGGCGTTGGTTTGTCCCCTCGATAACTGAAAAACGTTGAGCACGAAATCATGAAAGAAAGAATGATTCAATTTTGGTGCATTTCTGTTGCCTATAAGTTCCATAACAGTCATACTTCATTATTATTAACGGATGAACGATCCCTGTTCTCCGTAGTGACGTCACGCGTGGCCGCGTTATCACAGTTGCACCGAGCAACGTCATTATACTTCACCAACTCCTACAGATAGATAGATGGATACTGTTTAGTGCATGCGGAGGCCAATGAGATGTTTTCATGTAAAAACCTGAGTGATTACTTAAGTCCAACAGAATCAGCTTCCTATTACAAACTATTACAAACGGGAAGTTAATAGTTGAAGTGTGCACCACCAGTAAGTATGGCGTCACAACGTTGTGTGCGTGCTTCGTGTGTGTGAGCGCGTGTGTCACAGTGTCGTGTGCGTGCTTAGTGTGTGTGTTTGTGCCCGTGTGTGTGTTCATCCTGCAATAACCAGTGTCATTGCCACACATACTGCTAGCACTAACCGTACTATGTTTTCCATTCTTCATTGAGAGAGATAGTGACAGGATTAAATCAGAAACTGGGATGAAGAGTCGGGGAGAGACTGAATTGCAGAAAAGACGGAGAGGGGATTAGAACACGTGGTACTGCTCGACCTATGTTCCGAGGGGACACGCTCTATAACCACTCTGCCACCGCACCTCTCTAATCCCCTCTATATAAAACTCTTTACTAAGACATAACAAGGTAACGGTCTAGCTATTTCTATTCTGTAGATACATATGTCAAAATAATTGCAACTTTTGAATGCCCCGAGTTTTCTTTCTAGGATATTGTTGTTCCCAAACAGTCATTAGATGACATCCGTTCTGTTTCTGGTGGTTTTACAACGTCCTCAAATTTCTCCATAATATTTCTTGCACTGTACCCAGGCTTATGGGTTTGGCAATGCATAATGATGGATTATGTGGAGACACTTAATGCAAAGTGTTAGGCAAATATTTAAAGTGTCTATTTTACTTGGCAACAGCTGGTGTTGGCATGATATGCTGCCATCTTCCTCGATGGTCGTTTCAGCACTAGGGACAGCGCCAAGTCCACTGCTGGTGGGCAGTGATGACCACTAATAATTACCTGCGCTGGGGCGGAGCCGTGGAGAAGGTTATATTTCTGGTCGCGTTGGTTTGTCCCCTGGATAACTGAAAAAGTTGAGCATGGATCTGTGTTTAGAAAGCCAGCTCTCTGTGGTTGCCCCAAATGATTTGAAATATACATGAACTCGCTCCTTGGAGACAACAGAAAATGAAAAGTGTTTGGCATCTCATGTAGAAATAAAGTCACCAACAAGGAAGTGAAATCCAGAATAAAACAAGTCATCGGACAATATCAAGACCACAGCGAACCACAGCCGGACATGTGGAAGGAAGAGAGGAAGATAAAGAGAAAGGAAGATAACATCCAAGAAAGAACAAGTTGCAGGCTGAGTGACACCTCGCGAGTGGCCGAGGACAGACAAAGATGGAGAGAGCTGCTTGCAAAGTCTTCAGTGGCACCCCAATGGTCAGGCAGGCTATGAGATTGATGATGATGATGATGATGATGATGAAGGTGAGTAGGTACAATAGGCACAAAATTGGTCTTGGCATTTTCTTCCCAGACGGGTTCATCAGTGAACATGGGAATCGTGATGCGGGTGAAGGCCAACCAGGAGCCTTTCTGGTAAATAGTACCGAGAATAATCTCGTTGTCTGCGGTGCGGAGTGCAGACGGCTACCTGCTATTATTATTGTATGCATGTACAAAATGCACTGTTACCATACTTCACTGCAGCCAGTGAAGCCGCCGTGTGTTTATTTTTGTCTTGTATGAATGGTTTT